>PVJS01018175.1:0-35221 GCA_004027185.1 Glis glis | reverse complement strand
ACGCACAGTGTACACACACACCAAGAGACACTTACATGCGTGCACATACAACACGAGGACATGCGTGTGCACACATGCACATATACAGATACATGCACACACAGATGCATACTCACGCACAGTGTACACACACACCAAGAGACACTTACATGCGTGCACATACAACATGAGGACATGTGTGTGCACACATGCACATATATAGATACATGCCACACACACAGATGCATACTCACACACAGTGTATACACATACAAAGAAGCATCCACACATATGCACATACAACATGGGGACATGCGTGTGCACACATGCACATATATGATACATGCACACACACAGATGCATACTCACGCACAGTGTACACACACACACGAAGAAACACCCATACATGTGCACATACAACACAAGGACATGCGCGTGCACACATGCACTTATACAGATACATGCACACACACAGATGCATACTCACGCACAGTGTACATACATATGAAGAAATACCCACACATGTGCACATACAACACAAGGACATGCATGTGCACACATGCACATATATGATACATGCACACACACAGATGCATACTCATGCACAGTGTATACACACATGAAGAAACACCCACACATGTGCACATTGTGCACATACAACATGAAGACATGCGTGTGCACACATGAACTTATATAGATACATGCACACACAGATGCACACTCACGCATAATGTACATACATACATGAAAAAACACCCACACACATGCACATACAACACGATGACATGTTTGTGCACACATGCATATATATAGATATGTGCACACACACACAAGCGTGCATGCTCACATACACACACCTTGCTCTTCCACCTTTATTTGTTGACTTTCCTCCTTCCAGACCTGAGCTCTTGCTGACTTCTGTGGGAACAGGCTTCTCTCCTGTTCTTCAATGCTGCCGCCTCCACGAAGCCCGCACAGTTTGCAGCCACACAGGGAAGGGGCTGTGGAGGTGCGGCCCAAGGGCGGCACTGGGCACCAGGGCCCTGGCTCCTTCTGTGGTCCCAGGTGAGCAGCCACTGTCTTGATCAATTCCTCATCCCTCATTCATTTGTCCCCCCTGCCCCTTCTTAGTCCCCCACAGCATGAACAGTAAGCCAGAGTTCATCACAGGGCTGCTGGAGTCACAGGGACAGGAAAGCCAGCACCCTTTGTCCCTCGGAGAGGATTGGACACACTTCCGGGGAACACAGGAGCCCTGCAACCAGGGACTCCCCACTCCTCCGCGGTGCATCTCTACCTGTGGGGCCAGCCTCGAATGTCCCCACATTCCTGGATTTTGTCCCAACGAGTGACTTGGAAACATTTGGCCACCAGGGATGCGCGGCGCGTCCGTGTGAAGTGTTGCGGGACGGATGTGCACGCTCACGCGGAGGGGTGTGCGCTGGGTGTGTTTACTCTTTGCACTGCAAGTAACAAGTTCAATATTAATCTTCATTTCCAGGGAAATAATTAGTGTTAAGTGAACTGTGATTTCTATCTCCAGTTATTTCTCATGTGCTAATTTAAGCAGTAGAAAGAATGTTCTGTGGTGACTGGATGCGGAGCTGCAGAGACATATTCCAACCTAGGAAGACGGGCAGGAGGGGCTGGGGGGCAGACCACCCATTCAACAGGGGATTGAATTCCAGCGTGCCAAGAGTCTCCAGCTGTGGGGAAAATTGTCCTTCCTGTCACAGGCCCCTCTAAGTGGGACCAGCCCACCCATGCATTTGTGTGCTGGAACGCCTCGGGCATGACCTGCCGTCTCTGGAGTCTGCAGGGTTCCCCTTGCTCACTCTCCGCTCTGCTTTCTTTTATTTATTTATTGGTACTAGGAATTGAACCCAGGGGCATTCTATTTCCAAGTTACACTCCCAGTCCTTTTTATTTTTTATTTCAACACACTGTCTGGCTAAATTGCTGAGGGTCTTGCTAAGTTGCCGAAGCTGGCCTCAAACCTGCAATCCTCCTGTCTCAGCCTCCCAAGTACTGGGATGACGGGGGGTGCAACATCATGCCAGGCTCCTACTCTGTTTTCTCTCCTCACGCTTGGACTCCAGATCTTGCAACTGGATTTATGTCTCCTACATCCTGGACTGGAAACTCATCCCTTCTCCATTCATCTCATGAGACTGGGTGGTCAGGCCTGCGCCTCTTGCAGGAACCCTGCCAGCCCTGGCCCCACCCCACTTCTGCAACCTGGTCACGCGCCCTCCGGTTCCATGTGTCAGGCTCCACGCATGTGGCATCTTTGAGTCCCCGGCTGCAGAGTCCTTCGGCATCGCTGTTCTCATCCAGACGCGTCCACGGCCTGGAAGGCTGTGCGTGTGGAGACTCCCTTTGCACGGGCGGGCTGTGGGGCTCCGCGGTCCTCTCTCTTGGGACTCCCATGTCTCTATCCTGTTGGGATTTTGTGCATTTCCTCAGATTTCCTGACCCGTCATCTACCAAACAGCAAGTCCCCTACTACGTCAGAGCCCGGCTTCTGGGCACCTCGGGAGAGACTCAGGCAGTCTGGACCCCATTCCTGGCTGGCTCAGATGCATTGAAGAGACCCCCCCCCCCAATGCTTCCTGGCTCAGCCTTCTGGAACCTGGCCAGAGGGGCTAGCCAGAGGGTGCAGGCCAAGAGGGCATATTTTCCTGAATGTTGCTGTTTGTGTCCCCGTGAAGAAAGAGATCTGAGGGGGAAGGGGGCCGGGTGAGGGTGGGTCGGAAGTCCTCATTTATTGCCAAATGCTTTGGGCTCAGCAAAACCTAACATAGACTCATCCAGGTTCTTTGGGTTTCTCAGGAAGATGTGCGTGAGAATGAGCTTGGCGTGCGTGGTATAGTCGGCAGAATCGTGGCCCCTTAAAAGATGTCCTGGTCCAGCCGGGCGTGGTGGCGCACGCTTGTAATCCCTGTACTTTGGGAGGCGGAGACCGAAGGATCTGGGTTCGTGGCCAGCCTCAGCTCTCTTGCTCTCTCCCTGTCTCTCTCTCTCTCTCTCTACTTAGTGAGGCCCTCTGCAACTTCGTGAGACCCGGTTTCAAAATAAAGTATAAAAAATAGGGCCGGGGGCGTAGCGCGGAGGTAGAACGCCCCTGCGTTCAATCCCCAGTACCGCAAAAAAAAAAAAAAAAAAGATGTCCTGGCCCCGATCCCGCAGAGCCTGTCACCATGTCACGTGTACGCGCAAGCAGAATTGAGACTGTGGGTGGAGTTAAGTTCCGGGTCAGCTGACCTGATAGTCAGGAGACTTCCCTGGTGGCCCAAGGTCATTCTGAGGTTCTTAGGAGTGGAAGAGGGAGGCCGGAGAGGAGGTCCAGTGACCTGAGACAGATGGTTCTGCTGTTGATGTTTTGGAAGATGGAGGCAGGCAGGAGCCTCCGGAAGGCAGAAGAGACAAGAGGCAGCGTCTCCGCTGGGGCTGTGAGGAGAGACCCAGTGTGGGAGGTCGCCGAGGATGCCTTCATGTTGTTCTAAGTCACTAAGCCGTGGGGATTTGTTAGAGCAGCAGAGGACACTCACGCAGGATGCGAGTGATTGTGTGTGAGCGTGTGTGGTGCACGTGTGCGTGAGCCAGGGTGTGAGTGTGTGCTCCGTGTGCTCTGTCCCGGCTATGCAGTTGGCGTGTGTGTGTGGCGTTCACCTCCAGCCATCCTGGCACTGCCTGCAGAGACCTCCTGGGTGGCTGCGCTGGCTCTGCCGAGGGCTGACCTCTCCCGATCTCTTCTGCCATCACAGGGTGACAGCCCTGGAGAGAACCCAGCCCTAGGGAGCCGAGTCTTCATCTCAGAGCTTAGAGACTCTGCCGGCTGGAAGCTGCCTCCCGGAACCTTGGGATGCATGTGGATCCCATGCATCCTTGGGGTGGCTGCGGCTCCTGAGGCTTGGCCTGGGGGTTTCTGAAGCTTGTGAGCTGTCCAGGCCCCGGAGCGCTAGCCAGATTGGGGACCAGCTGAAGGTTCTGGTACCCTGGTTTGCCAATGACCAGAAGACCAGGGTGTCAGCAGTTCCCTGCCTGGTGCAACCCCCAGGGGTCGAGGATTCGCCTGGGCCGGGTTCCTGTTGGCACTCAAAGGAACACCTGTGCTCGCCCCATAACATATTTAGTTCCTGTGCTCAGGCGCCTCTCTACTGGCTGCTATAGTGTCAAGCGTGGAGTGTGAGGGTATAGAGCAGGTATAGGGACAGAAAAGAGGGGTCGCAGCAGAGACGCCTATGAGGTGCAGGTGAGTGCTGGCTTGGAGGGGAGGGGAGAGGGAATGGAGTTCGAGCCTGATCTTTGATCAAGATTTCCTGGTTGGCTGTGCTCTATTACTCTTGCTGTTTTCTCTCTCTCTCTCTCTCTCTCTCTCTCTCTCTTTCTCTCATACGGTGAAATATTTTGCAGCCTTATAAAAGAAGAAAGTCCTGCCATTTGCAACAGCTCTTGATATTTTCTGGGCTCACTTATGGAAGACAACAACTGGTTCTCACATGTCAGCCTTGGGCCCCCTTGGAAGTGTGTCTTAAACTGAATAACTGTCCTGAAGCATCCAAGCCCCATGCCCAGAACCTGCGAATGTTACCTTGACTAGAAGCAGGGGCATTGCAGAGAGGATTCAGTTAGGGTCTTGAGGTGGGGAGTGATCCTCCACTGTCTGTGTGGGCCCTGGGTGTAGTTATGAGCGTGACTATAGAGGACAGAGGGAGGAGAAGTGGTGAATGAAGAGGTTAGTGGGATGCACCACAGTGTCCTGAGCCAGGGACACCTGCCGGCCAGCCTGTGACTTGCTACAGCCATCACAGCGGAACACCAAGCTCCAGGCGAGGAGGCCTCTGGGCAGGAGGGCCCGGGGAAGGGCAGGGGTGCAGCGGAGGACACTGTCCTGGGCTTCTGTTGAGCTATGACATCACTTATGTCATGGAAACAAGAACTAGAGGAGATGGAGCCCTAGGCTGGGGCTGAGGACAGCGTAGACACTGGTTCTGCTCTAATTGGCTTTGGGACCTTGGCCAAGTTCCTTCTCTCCTGTTGACCCTGGTTCCCTTGTCAAGTCAGTGATCTGCTAGCTCACTATGTTGAAATGGTGGTGAAAATACCAAACACCAGCATGTCGTTGAGGCCTGCTTATGTAACTGCCTGTCTACTTGCACATTGACTCATGGGCACTGTGCAAGGTGAGCTGTACCTATCCACTTGCACATTGACTCACAGGCACTGTTCAAGGTAGCTGTATCTGTCCACTTGCACGTTGACTCACGGGCACTGTTCAAGGTAGCTGTACCTGTCCACTTGCACGTTGACTCATGGGCACTGTTCACAGTGAGCTGTACCTGTCCACTTGCACATTGACTCATGGGCACTGTTCAAGGTAGCCATACCTATACACTTGAATATTGACTCATGGGCACTGTGCAAGGTGAGCTGTACCTGTCCACTTGAACATTGACTCATGGACACTGTGCAAGGTGAGCTGTACCTGTCCATTTATACATTGACTCATGAGAACTGTTCAAGGTGAGCTGTACCTGTCCTTTTGCACATTAACTCATGGACACTGCTCAAGGTGAGCTGTACCTGTCCATTTGCATGTTGACTCATGGGAACTGTGCAAGGTGAGCTGTATCTGCCCATTTGCACATTGACTCATGGGCACTGTGCAAGGTGAGCTGTACCTGTCCATTTTCACGTTGACTCATGGGCACTGTGCAAGGTGAATAGTACCTGTCCATTTGCACATTGACTCATGGGCACTGTGCAAGGTGAGCTGTACCTGTCCATTTGCACGTTGACTCGTGGGTACTGTACAAGGTGAGCTGTACCTATCCATTTGCACGCTGACTCACAGGCACTGTACAAGGTGCCTGTCCATTTTCACATTGACTCATCAGAGTGGTTTTTATTAAGGGCCCCCTCAGCCAGGACTGAGATGAGGCAGACCTTCTGCCTTCTTGGGGCTGATCTTCATCCATCTGACCCTCAAGACCACCTTTCCAACATGGAAAGGATATATTTTTCCATTTTCTTGTCAAGAAAGTGAATCTTGGAGAGGTTAAATAGTATACCTGAATTGCAAATACTTTCAGCTAATTGATTCTTAATAAAGACCCCAAAAACATACCGTGGAGAAAGGACAACCTCTTCAACAAGATGCTGTGAAAACTGGCTATCAACATGCAGAAAAGTGGAACTTGACCTCTCTCTCACCATATACAGAAATCAATGCAGAATGGATCAAAGACAGAAATATAAGACATGAAACTACTAGAAGAAAACATAGGGGAAACACTTCAAGACATTGCTATCAGTAATGACTTTTGTGGATCAGACCCCGAAAGCAGAGGCAATGAAAGCAGAAAGAGACAAGTGGGACGATATCAAAGTAGGAAGCGTCTGCACAGCAGAGGATGCAACCAACCGAGTGGAGAGATGGTCCACGGAATGGGAGGAAATACCTGCAGACTGTTCATCTGACAAAGGATCGATATAGAGAATATATAAGGAACTAAAAAAAACTCAACCAAAAATAATACAATTAAAAAATAGGCCAATAATTTGAATAGAAATTTCTCAAAGGAAGAAATATGAATGCCCAATAAGTATATAAAAATGCCCACCATCACTAGCCATCAGGAAAATGCAATGAAAAGTTTCAGATCCAGAATTGTTATTATAAAACAAAGCAAAAAAATTGCTGGTGAAGTTGTAAAGAAATGAAGAACTCTTATACACTGCTGGTGGGAATATAAATTAGTACAGCTATTATGGAAAATTGTATGGAGGGCTCATCAAAAAACTAAAATTCAATATACAGATATATCTCATTTCTGAGCCTATATCTAAAGAATTTTTTTTTTGTGTGTGTGTGTTACTGGGGATGGAACCAGGGACATTCTACCTCTGAGCTATACCCCCAGCCCTATTTCATTTTTTATTTGGAAACAGGGTCTCACTAAGTTGCTAAGGGCCTAAGTTGCTGAGGCTGGCCTCAAACCTGTGATCCTCCTGTCTCAGCCTCCCATATACTGGGATTACAGGCAAGTGCCACCATGCCCAGCTTATCTATAAAGAATTTAAATCAGCTTATCAAAGAGATACCTGTATTTGAATGGTTTTTTTGCATCAGTATTTACATAGCGATGCTATGGAATCAGCCACGGTGTCCACCAAGGGATGAACCGATAAAGAATATGTGGTATATATACACAATGGCACATTATTCAGCCATAAAAAAGGAATAGAATCCTATCATTTGTGGCAAAATGAATGGAACTGGAGGGCATTATGTTAAGTGAAATAAGTTACACATACAAAGACAAATACTGCCTGTTTTCTTTCCTACGTAGAAGTTATAAAACCAGTTGATCTCAAAGTAGAAGAGGTAGACTAATGATTACTAGAGGCTAGAAAAGATGGGGATCGAGGGAGACTAGGCAATGGGCATCAAATTATAGTTAGATAGGAAGAATACATTCTTGTGCCCTACAGTGCAATAGGTTGACAACAACCTATTACATAATTTAGGAAGAACTAGCGGGGAGGAGCTTGAAGTCTCCAAACATCAAAAGATGACAAGGAGATGAGGGAGATGCTAATTATCCTGATTTTCTCCATACACATCTTTTTTTTTTTTTTTTGCGGAACCAGGGATTGAACGCAGGGGCGTTCTACCTCCGCGCTACACCCCCGGCCCTATTTTTTTTATACTTTATTTTGAAACCGGGTCTCACGAAGTTGCGGAGGGCCTCACTAAGTAGAGAGAGCAAGAGAGAGCTAGAGCAAGAGAGAGAGAGAGAGAGCGCGAGAGAGAGAGAGCGAGAGACGGAGAGAGCGAGAGAGCGAGAGAGCGAGAGAGCTGAGGCTGGCCGCGAACCCGGATCCTCCGGTCTCTGCCTCCCAAAGTACTGGGATTACAAGCATGCGCCACCACGCCCGGCCGTACACATCTTATATATGTATTGGAATATCACATGGCACTCTACAAATATGTATGGCTACTATGTGTTAACCAAAAAGAAAAAAATTACAATGAAAAGCTAACAAACTGAGAAGATTCTTTTAAGTGTTACAGACAAATTTTAATCCATGTTTTGTTTGAACGTGAAGAACACTGGCTTTCTAAGATACTGCACTAGCTGAATATGCTCAAGGAAACTTGCTTTCTAGGAGAAGAAAAGGATACTTTTATTAATTTCTCCTTTTTTGCTTCGTCATATGGAACACTAAGGGTGTTCTACCACTGAGCCACACCCTAGCCCTATTTTATTTTTCACTTTGAAACAGGGTCTTTTGCTAAGTTAGAGGGCACTGCCCTTAAACCTGTGATCCTCCTGTCTCAGCCTCCCAAGTACTGTGATTATGGGCGTGCACCACTGTGCCTGGCTTAATTTCTCCTTTAAAACCTGTACACATACTCACAATAATTGAAAACAGGGACATGAATAAATTGCACACCCGTGTTTATGGCAGCATTATTCACAATAGCCGTAGAGGTGGAAGCAACTCAAGGGTCTAGTGATGGATGAATGGCTAAATGAAGTATATTAGATACATGAAATGGAATATTATTCAGCTTTAAAAAAGGAAGGGGATTCTGATATATCCTAAATCATGGACAAATCTTGAAAACATCATGCTAAGTGAAATAACCCAGTAACAAAAAGACACATTCCACAGGATTCCATTTATACACAGTTCTTAGAGTAGTTGACTTTCTAGGGACAGAAGGTAGAATGGTTGCTTCTAGGGGCTGGGGGAAGGAAAAACAGAGAGTTAATGTTTAATGGGTATCGCGTTTTACTTTGGAAGGATGAAGAGAGTTGTGGAGATGCACGGTGGTGATGGTCACACCAGAACTTGAATGTGTAAAGCCACTGCGCTGTACACGAAAAATATCTAAAATGGTAAATCTCATGTGTATTTTACCATGAGTTTTCACTGTTAAAACTTTTTTTAAAGTTGTTTTAAATGAATGACCAGGACACAGTTTAGTGTTGTATACTTCTGGACTGTCCCAGGGTGGACTTTGGGAATGAACTGCAGAGTCCCTGACCATGAATTAGCGGGCTTGAGGTCCCAAGTATCCCCAGAGAAATGGACCTCTCAACAGATGATTAGAAGATACGAAGCAAATGAACCAAAACCCTGGGTCGTGTCAACACTTAATATTTGCAGGCTTCTGAATCACATCATGAACACGGATCTATCTGTTCTTGGGAGGAGCCGTGGTGGACGGTCAGTCGCTGGGTGGGAGAGCTCGCTCCCACGCCACCTGGCCAGGCGATTCCTGGACCCCTTTAGCTGTGGACATGGGGCTCCTGGGAGCTTAGAGGTGGCCCTTGGCTTCAACTCGCACTTGCTCCCTCTCTGCAATGGGGATCAGGTGTGTATGTGCCTGTGAGCACACACTTAGATCATGTGTGTCTTCGGTGGATCTGCCACTAGGGAGGGAGCCCCAGGTGATGTCTAGCAGGGGCCTGATCCCGCTCGCGAACTTGAGCCGAGAGTGCCCACCTCCATCTCTGCTCTGCAGGGTGCCACGGGGACTTGGAGACAGGGTCTGCGTCCGGCCATTTACCTGGTCTCCCAGGACAACAGACTTGCTGGCAGCCAGGGAGATCTTCAAGCAGTCGAGCGTGACAGGGAACTTCAAAGCAGGAATACCACTCCTTGATCCGGACTTGGCCATACCTGCCGGGGCGAGCCTCGGGTCTGACCACCCCGGGAATTCAAAGGCGTTCTCAGAACAAGCAGACACACACACACACACACACACACACACACACACATGCACGCACACACATGCATGGCCCCAATGCAAAGCCTCCCTCCTACTTTCAAATGAAAATAAAAGTCTAGACATCCTTTCTTCACAATTCTTCCCCGACCTAATTATTCAGATCTGGGCTTTCTTTTGGTCTTTTCAAAGAATGAGAAGAATGGTTAATTTCACTTAATGGAATAATTGAATGTCATAATTGTTTTTTACATTTCAGCATGAATGTTTGAGTTGAGCTGCGCGCGCTCTCTCTCCCCCCGCGTCTAGAGCTCTTAATAACCGGGCTGCTCAAAGGGGTCTTTCGTTTTGTCTCCTCTCTGGACTGTCTGGGCTGGCTGCTGGCTGCTGGCAGTGGCGTGTTTGGGGGGAGTGGCGCTTAATGACTGTTTTGGTCTTGGGTGTTCTGATCTCTCTCTAATTCATTATTTGTCAGGCATGAGAGGCACCCGAACACAGTGGTGAACAAAGCTTTTGTATTCTCCTCCCTGCTCGCCCCTCCTCTCCTCTCCTCTCCTTCACCTTTCTCTTTTCCATTTCGGATGAGGGATTACAATCGTAACATGATGCCAGGCCCGAGAAGTCCACATCTTCTCGAAGTTTGCTCTAACCTCCTGCTACCTACCGACCATTTTGTTCTCCCTGCCTGCAGTCTTACGTAAGCGGGTGGGTTTCTTCACTTACGGTCATTCCTGGACCAGGCCTTGGGAGTTCTCTTTTTCTTTGGTGCTGGGGATTGAACCCAAGGGCATTCTGCTTCCAAGATACACCTCCAGCCCTATTTTATTTTTTTATTTGGAAACAGGGTCTCACTAAGTTGCTGAGGGTCTTGCTAAGTTACTGAGGCTGGCCGCGATCCCCTGCAATTCTCCTGTCTCAGCCTCTTAAGTACTGGAATTACAGGTGTGCACCACCATGCCTGGATGTTTTGGGAGATGGCTATGTGTTGAAGCTTCTCCTAGGTATTGGGGGTCTGGTGGACACTCATTCTGGTAGAGAGACACAGTCAAAAACCACGAGGAATGCGTAGAAAGGCAGCTTCTGTGGGTGGCAAGTTCTGTGAAGATAATAAAATTATACAATGCAGTGTAACTGGGGGGAGGACATTGCTTAGCAAAGGGGACCAGGGAAGGCTTCTGAGGAGGGGGCAAATATCTCAGAAGAGATGATAAGATCTTGCCAAGTGTGGGCAGAGCTAGGAGCAAGGGGTCTACAGATAACAGGAACCACTGGTATGTGGGACCTCAAGGAGGCAAGGGGGCCTGGGGTGGAGTTAAAAAGGCTTAAGTAGTTGGCATAGATGGGGCTGGAGAAACCACATGGAGCTGAGGTGTACACAGCCTGGTAGGCCGCAGAAGGGAATTTGGATTTGTTCTTGGACCGTGGGTCATGGTAAGTAAGGAAATGATAGGAATGGTAAGTACTTTTAAAGGTCTCTCTTGCTTCTGTGTGGAGATGCAAGAGGGGAAGCAGAGAGATCAGTTAGGGAGCTTCTACCATCCTCCCATGGAAGGGGGCTGGTGGGTTGAAAGGGGTAGAAGGAATGGGGATAGTGAAAAGAGTCTGGAAATACTGTAGAGGTGGCTCTGATAGAACTCAGCAATGGTTCTGGAGTGTGTGTCAGGGTGGGAGGCAAGGAGAAGCACCTTCAGATTTTGGCCTGAGTGAGCAGTGCTCTTCAGGAAGACTGGAGAGGCAGGGTATATTAGTCTGCACAAGACAGGTGATGCTGCAGTAACAAGTAATCCCCCACATCTCAGTGCCTTAAGACAACAAAGGTTTGGTTTTAATTTATGGTATGTTTCCAGTGCTGGTGGCTATACCATCTGAGGCACGTGGCCTGCCCAGTCACTGCATAGGGACAGATCAAGAGATAGAAACCCCATACAAGAGATAGAAACCCTGTACCTGTTCTTTACTCCAGCTGAAAAGACACACATGGCCTCTGTGGTCAGTGCACTGGCCAGTGATGACCCTGCCTAACTGTAAGGAGTAGAAAGGGGAGGCAAACTGTGTGCCAAGACGGGAAGGTGAGCCAGGTGTCTGTGAGTCCTGCGGTTGCCTCTTACAGCAGGGCAGGAGCACGTGTGGGTGGGGAAATCAGAGTTTTGCCTTGTACATGTTAGATATTAAACATCCATAGTGAGAAATGGACTGGGCGGTGGAGCCTGGAGAGAGGCTAGGCCGACTGTAGAAATGCACCCTTATTCGTGAGACACTTTTACTTGATTTCAGGCCCACTGGTGCATTTTGAAGACAGAGATGATGTGCGCACAATTCTCGCCCTCTGGGGATTTGTGTAAAAGACACACAACATGCTCATCATCAATTTCCATGTTAGTACCTCCTGGTGCTTCTAGGAAAGTCCACCAACACCCTGGGCTGTCTTCACAGCCTTGTGTCCAGTTATCCCACTGCAAGCACACATCTGTGCAGGGCATGCGCTGAGCACCGACCGTGTTCCATGCACGGGCTGATTCATGAGTTTGTGAGCACTTTCCCACCTCTTGTCTGAGCGCTTGTTCCTGCCTTGTTTCCTTTCTGTGCCTTGCTCCTCCATCCACCTGGAAAAACGTCTCTGCACTCTTCAGTGTCCGTCTCAAGGTCTCTGCCCTTATAAGGCCTTGCCACATCGCACTGGTCTCCCGGAAGTCGGCTGCTCCTGCCCTGGGCTCTTCCCAGGACCCTTTGCAGCACCTGCCAGACAGTATCTCAGGCCTGCTCTGGGTGCACAGGTGGCTCGTTCATTCACTCAACAAACCCTCATCAGAGGAAAACCACAAGCTCTATTGTATGGAGGCCACAGAAGAGCCTAGGTCTTGGTTTTCTGTGTCGGCCCACACCTGGCCAGGGCTGAGCGGGGGCTCAGTCGTGACAACATCCTCCACTGAGGCCCACAGCCTGCACAGTGCTTAGTACTTTCAAATACCTCCTAGCTGTCTTCTTAGCTCGCACCTCTGCTCTCTCGATCCCTAATCTGTTAATAACGCAACAGCCAGAACAACTCTTTCAAAAGTGTTTTGAGGCCAGATGTCCATATACATCAACATTTCTTTAAAGTGTAGGCAAGGTCAATGTCACTCCTCTTGGCAAACTCTCCGTGGCTCCCCACTCCTCTCGGAGTCATCGCCAAGGTCCTTGCAGCCAGTGACCTGCAGGTCCCACCATGGAGGGGGATGCCCACCACTGGGCCGCCCTGCCTGTGTCTACCCAGCCATGACTCTCCAAAGGGGCTGCCACCTCTGAGCCTTTGTCCCCCCGCCATCTCCCCTGTGCTCACGGGGAAGCCTCTGTGGCTTCACTGCGCTTCAGTTCACGTGGCTGAGCCAGGGTTGCACATCCAATGTGACAGTGCAGGGAGAGTACTTAGCCCAGCACCTGGCCCTCACCCATACATGGCAGTGCTCCTGCTGGGGGATCACCGAGCCACAGGGCCTCAGGGGCTGCATGGGCTTCTGTGCCAAACGGCTCCTCCTTTCTCTGGGCAATGGGAGACTTCTGGTTTGTTTGTTTATTATTATTTTTGGTGCTGGGGATTGAGCTCAGAGGCATCTGAGCTACACCCCAGCCCTTTATTATCTTTTACTATGAAACAGGGTCTCCCTAAGTTGCTGAGGGTCTCACTGAGTTGCTGAGGCTCTGCCTCCCAACTACTGGAATTAGAGGTGCATGCCACCACACCTGGTGAGACTTCCTGTTTGTGACGTGAAATGCCAAGCGAGGGCCATGGGCTGTGGGGATCAGGGAGCCAAGTGCAGGCTGCAGGCCCCTTCTCGTTGCTTAGAGCCCGCCAGGCCCGCCGCACCTCCAGCCTCAGGAGCCTCCTGCCCTGACCGCCTCTTCTCGTCTTCTCTCTGCTAGAGCTGACATTTCTAACTCCTCATAGAGAGGCCTGGGCCGAGCCATCCCCCACCCGCCACAACGCAGACGCCTTGAGACAGGACCCTGTCCCCACCTGTGTCATGGTGCCCAGCCAGGGCCAAGGAGCGAGGGGACAGTGAGTGTGCACAGTGATTGAATGAATGAATGAATGAATGACAGTCTCTTCTCTTCCAGCGGGGAGGTCCTGTGCCTTGAAAGAGCAGAGATTTCCCCGGATTTCCCAACAGAGGCCCAGGAAGCAGATTCTCCCTCCACCAGAGTCAGACCTCCAGCCCCATGGAGTCTCTGGTTCTACCTCTTTTTTTTTTTTTGCCATACCGGGGATTGAACGCAGGGGCGTTCTACCTCCGCGCTACACCCCTGGCCCTATTTTTTATACTTTATTTTGAAACCGGGTCTCATGAAGTTGTGGAGGGCCTCACTAGGTAGAGAGAGAGAGAGAGAGAGAGAGAGAGCGAGAGCGAGAGAGAGAGAGAGAGCGAGAGAGCTGAGGCTGGCCACGAACCCAGATCCTCCGGTCTCCGCCTCCCAAAGTACTGGGATTACAAGCGTGCGCCACCACGCCTGGCTGGTTCCACCTCTTCCTGCGCCAGCAGCTCGGCCCGACATTCCTCAGCCCCTTCCTGCCCTGGGACCAGTTGTCCACGGTGTCCCAGAGCGCCCCACTTTCTCTCTCTCCTGGGTTCCCCAAGTGCTTCCTCTTCACCCCACATTCCTTACACCACGGTCCACTCAGTCCACTGCTGACCTGGGTTCCTCAGTGGCCGGGATCCATATATTTGTAGCATTTTTAAAAAATCCCTGCATGTTCAGTTACATGGAGATGCGGCTCATGCATTTCCTGGTTTTCACTTGTGCAGATGATAGGGAAATTTTGGGAAATTGAAAGGATCTCAGAACCCTTTGCCAACATCTGGGGCCATCTGGGACAGGAGATCAGCAGAAAACATGTTCCTTTTCCGCCTTCCTCTGGGGCCTAGGAGGACCACGCCCGTCCTCCTGGGTTTTGCAGCGGTCTGGACTCCACAGGGAGCTTTCTGGTCCAATCCCACCACTAGCAGGGCTGAGCAATGTCAGAAATCTACGCTTCTCAGAATTTCGCCTGTTTTGGAATTTTTTCTGGGAACCGAGGAAGAATTTTATGAAAACAAGCTTTGTAAATGTGAACATGCTCATTCAACAAGCAATCTGTGAGTACCTAGTGTGTGCTTGGTCCAGAGAAGATCTTTGGGAAGGCCGACTGAATAGAACATGAGCCCTGCCTAGCACCCCGGTCAGCTTCACGTGAATTGGGAAAAGGCCCTCCTTCCAAGCAGCCCTGGCCTGGCTCCAGGACACGCAGATTGGCAAGAGGGTCGGGGCTGGATGTCCTTCCTCACTTGGCTTCTCATCCAGGCGCCCTTGTGCAGTCAACAACCTGTACAACTGTGGGGCAGTCCCGCACGCCATCCATACTCACCGCTGATAAGTATTGATTAGAGGAGCAACTCAGATGGTGTGGGAGAAGCAGAGGTGGCCAGCCCTGCCGCCTACTACCTTATGGGTTCAGATGGAAACTTGATGTCTCTGCGCCTTTGTTTCTTCCTCTGCAAAGTGGACTGCTATGACTGGCCTCCCCAGGTTATGGCAAGGATTGGGGGGATGGTAAGTGTGAAGGCTCTCTGAGGGCCATGGAATGGGGGAGCCAACATGGTGGTCAGTCCGCACTATCATGGTCCCCCGTGTTGTTGAGAAAATCATGCTACAAACAAACAAGCTACCTGGTCTAGCTGGATATCGCGCACCATCCCCGAAGGCTTTGCTTTCACAGTATCCGACACGGTGGGATTTGCTGAGGACTCTGAGCGGGCCTGCTGCCTGGGCTCCGCCTCTCACCCCTTGGGCCTCTGGACAAGCACATCAACAGATCTCTTCCCCAGAGCATGTTTTTAATTCATGGACAAACATTCACAGAACCTTCCTCTGTTCTCCATCTTACTACCTATACAGGGTGCTTGCCACAGCGGTGACGAGAGGGTAGTGAGGGAGGATGAGCTGGGCACAGGACACTTCAGGACTTAGTGAGACGCTGGTGACGGGTGTGAGATGGAGCTGGCACTGAGGGAGTTCAAGGGAGTGAGGAGACCACGTTCTGCAGAGTGAAGAGGAGGACTTCCTGGGGGTCACGTGATTTGGGTGTGAGAAGGTCGGTTAGAATTCCTGTGTTTGGAGACAGGAAGAGGGGTGTCGCTGGCAGAAGGGCTGCTGAGAGCAAAGGCACAAAGAAGAGGAGGAGTGGATTCCAGTGTGCTGAAGTTTGGGATTGAGAAAAGGAAGGGAGCCAGGCATGGTGGAGCATGCCGGTAATCCTGTAATACCAGTACTTAGGAGGCTGAGACAGGAGGATCGCGGGTTCAAGGCCAGCCTCAGCAATTTAGCGAGGCCCTCAGAAGCTTAGTGAGACCCTTGGCAACTTGGTGAGACCCTGTTTCAAAACAAGAAATAAAAAGGGCTGGGGGGTAGCTCAGAGGTAGAATGCCCCTGGGTTCAATCCCCAGTTCCCCCCTCCAAAAAAAAACAGAAAAAGAATAAACATGACAGGATGAAGGTAGACCACAGAATCTTCCTTCTATAACAACTGAGAAAATGAGTAAAAATGATAAAAACCAGGCAAGAATGCACAATTTGCACAGAGTATTGAATTGGACACAATCTTGTGTTATTCGTGTGAGAAGTGGAAGCCAAAGAAAGAAACATAAGAGTGAGAGATGAGTGTTCACATGCTTATCCCAAGCCCCCCAGTAACACCGGGATGAGAAGATGAGCTGTCCGAATACTCGATACCAGCAGCCCCGTCCTCGCTTCGGGAAGGGTGGTGTGCGAAGAGGCCCGAGCACCCGTGGAAAAGCCGGGGAAGATGAACTGAGTTTTCTTGAAGCTCCACCATCCTATGTCAGTCAAGGTTGATGTGGGAAGGTGCTGGTGCTGAGTTTACTGTCTCCTCAGTGCTTTCTGGAGTAAGGAAGCTCGTCTCCACCTTGCCATCAAAATGCAGAGTAAGCCAGGTGTGGTGGCACACACCTGGAATCCTAGAACTTGAGAGGCTGACACAGGAGGATCACAGGTTCAAAGCCAGTCTCAGTGACTTATTGAGGCTTTCAGCAACTTGGTGAGACCCTGTTTCCAAATAATACAAATCAATAAAATGGGCTGTGGGTGTAGCTTGGAGGTAGAAAGCCCCTGGATCCAATCGCCAGAACCACACATCCCACAAATGCAGTATAACTTCTATGGGGTGGGGTGGCTATTAGCACACATCGGCCAGGATCTCAGAGGAGAGTACATCCCAATGTCTACAGCAAGTTCTCTCTCATAAACAAGGTCTGCATAGAGAGGCATTTGTTTAGGGTGCATTAGATGAGAAGAAATAATTAGGCCACTGTATAGGTATATCATACCCGAAGTTAAGTATTAGAAACATTAAAGAACATTATGTATAACACATAGATGGAAAGCACAATCCCGAAGAAGATATGATCCCAGAAACTGAAGAAAATCCCCAGTAATTGCTTCAGGCTCTAGGAGAATATAATATGATCATACATTTAGTAAAAGGGGAACTTAGTTGTATGTCAATAAAATCAAAATGATATGATAGGATTCAGGAAACAACTTGAAGACTGAATGCGATAGCAGAATTAATGAATAAATTACAAAAACAAAGAACAGAATAATATGGTTGAAATACTGAGTTGCTGACATGCGGGAAATGTTTGAAATAATCAGAATGAATGCGGAGAGAAAGGTAGAGAGATGGAAGCAATCAGAGTAAAGATAATAGCCACTGATGAGCCAGGCATGGTGGTGCATGCCTGTAACCCCAGGACTGGGGAGGCCAAGAAAGGTTCACGGCCAGTCTCAGCAACTTAGTGAGACCCTCAGCAACTTAGCGAAACTCTGTTACAAACTAAAAATTAAATAAGGCTGAGGATGTAGTTTGTAGGTAGAATGCCCCTGAGTTCAATCCTTAGTAACACACACACACACACACACACACACACACACACTCTGAGGATAGACTAACATAACACTAACATACTATGACATATAACATATGACATATAACATGTGATATGTAACATATAACATGACAAATCTGTGGCCTGAATGAAACATACACACCATACCATTAAAAGAAAATTTTTCCTGAAAAGAAGGAAGATATTCATTCATATTAAAAGATTACATTGTCTTGCAAAAAGTTGACACAGAACATTTTTTTTTTTCATTTGACACCAAGACAAAAGAAACCAAGCTTTGGGTTTCCCCCTCAGCTTCATGCCACACCCAAGATGGAGCGGTACCCTGGAGCTCTAAATGGTATGAGATATGAATAGGGAATTTTATACCCAGCTATGCTGTGTTTCAGGTACAAATGCAGCAGGCGGCTCTCCTGAAATATGAGATAAGGTGGGCAACAGCGCTCTGGGAGACTTGGAGGAGAAATGATGTTAAAACCCAGAAAACCAAAAGATGAGTGGAAGATGGTGTAAGACCACTGGCGCAGCAGTCATGGCCCACAACAGAGAGAGGGCTGGTGGAGAAAGTTCCAAGGGAAAGGACGTCTACCCTGGATCTGACCACTGAGCACCAGAAGGCAGGGGCCGGGGCTGGATTCTCTCCTTAAGTATAATTATATAAACAAGCAAAGAAAACAGGGACTATCCATCAGCAGTAGGAACCTCAGTGAGTGCCTTTCTAGAAAGAAAATGGACAGTGAACTTCACTAACCAAGCACTGAATCAAATTAGGAACTTGGGATTGGAGGAACAAGGACTGGTGGTGAGCACTGAGACAGAGAAATGTTGTATTAATAGTAAAATACTCAGGAATCATGGGCACAGGAGGGAATATAGTGCTATAAACCTTGTTGATGTAAAAATAATAGTATGGCCAACTGGATCAGCGGTTGTGGATGTTTTTCTATAATGGGCCAGATAACAAACACTGGATGTCTTTGCAGGCCCCATCCAGCTGCTATTGATTAATTGATTAATTTACAACTCTGAACATTTAAAGACCCTGCACAGCTCACTTGCTGTATACAAAGTGCCTGGGGGCTGACTTGGACTGCTGGGTGTAGTCTGTTGACCCTTGGACTAAGCCTTTGCCTCTTACCTACCAACATGGCCTTGTCTTTGAAATAATGGTTCCACTTCCCCCCACCACTGAGTACTGGGTGACAGGTGGCATTAACTGGAGACAGCTGGCCACTGGGCTGGTGTGTGCAGAGGAGACAGCGGCTCTCACAGGACGGCACTGATGTGTCTGCCACCCCAGCCCACCCAACACACTTTCCTTTGAGAAGGGAAATTGACTCTGTTCGCAACACCCACATATCATGGCCGCGGATCCTATTTGGCCTCGGCAAAACACGGTGACCCTGCTCTGTTATTTCTCAGCTCCCCCGAAGATGAGAAATCATCCCGGGACCCAGTTCTGTCCTATGAGACCAAAAAGTAAGACAGCTCTGAGGGCTTTGGGAAAAGTTCTTGCTTTTCTGATAAAAAGGATTGACCTATCTGGCCACATACCGAAACCCTTCTTCTTGGATTGGGTGTGAATGTGATTGTGATGTCACTGCAGCCTCCTTGGCACCATGAGGGGAGAAATTTGAGAACTACCAAGATGTGATGCCTGCCTTGACCTCCACGCTCCGGTCACGTGGGGAAAATAACCCAGCAGGGGACAGGGGGTGAAGCGCCGTGGCTGGGGACCACATTCCCCACCACCAACAGCACCTTCAACTGCACTGGGCAGGGGGTGGGTAAAGGGGTGGAAAGGGGTGGGTGGGCTGCTTTTTGAAAGCCAAAAACTACAAGATGTTACACAAGCGCACAGGTCCCTGTATTTGGGAGAATTGTTTGGGGGCTGCTGTGACAAATGACCCTAAACTGGGTGCCCGGAACCACACACACACATATGATTTCAGGGGTCTGGGGGACAGAGGTCTAACCTCCAGGACCCAGCAGGGCCGCTTCTCCAGGAGGCGTTCCCACTTCTAGAGGTGCCTGCTTCGGCTGGTGGCCCCGGCCTGTTGATTCTTCTGTGACTTAGTGACTCAACTCCCCCATGTCCCTCACGCAGGGACACCGTGTTTACACTGGGTGTACTGGATACTCCAGGATCTGCTCCTGTCTGGAGGTCCTTCTCTTGTTCACACCCGCAAAGTCCCTTCTGCGGGGTCGAGTAGCATTCATTCATAGGCTCTGGGTGTTCAGGACGGGCGTCGGGGGTGTTCAGCCCCCCACAGGAGACACAAGTGAATGTTTTGGAAATTAGGCAGAGGTTGGGCTTCCTAACTGCATGTCGCGCTGGGAGCAGGGACAGAGGCCAGGTGTCCTGTTTGGATAATGAAAGCCACAGGGGAACAGGTCCTGAGTCTTGGAGACAAGAGAGGCCACCAGTTCAAAGCCTGGAATGGTAGTTTGGGTTGAATTTAAGTAAGTTCAGCTGAGCTGGACTCTAAGTGATGGTGGGGGGAGGGCAGAGTTGACGCCTGGGTCACCATGGATGAAGCCATGAATTGGTCACAAATCCATTCATTCATTCTGCTTAGTCGGCCCGTTCTTCCTGGGGAGGGACAGCAAATTGTCCCCCCAGTCTCCTCCTCACCTCTCAGTGAAGAGACTGGAAAAGTTTGGGGGCTGGGCGGGCTCCTCCTCTGTCCCCAGGAGTTTGGATACCCAAGTTGGGGACAGGAGAGAGAGGGGCGGGGAGGGGCACGCTGATGGCTTCTTGGGCAGCCGCCCCAGACGGCCAGGCCTGGGAATCCGGGCCTGGAACAATGCCGCTGTGCTCAGAGGGTGAACAGGCTTCCAGGAATGTCACTCCACTGGTTCCTGGCCTGCCCCTCCAATCCCCGTGGGCTATGAGCAGGAGCATCAACACAGGAGAAAATAAATCAAGCCCAGGAAGCCAGCCCTCTTCTTCCAGGCTACTCACATAATCTGCTCCATTAACTCGAGGCTGTTCTTCATTCTCCTTTGGAAAGGGAGAATGAATGCTACTCGATCCCGCAGAAGGGACTTTGCGGGTGTGAACAAGAAAAGTTACCTCCAGACAGGAGCAGATCCTGGAGTATCCAGTATACCCAGTGTAACACGGTGTCCCTGTATGAGGGACATGGGGGAGTTGAGTCACTAAGTCACTGGAGAATCTGCAGACACAACAGGAGTCACGTCGATGGAGAGTTCAGCCAGAATAGTCCTGTGGGATAAGCACTGTGGCCCTCGCATTTGGAAGGAGGATCAGAGATGTTTAGCTACCTTCCTAAGGCCACACAGATAGCAGAGGAAAGTAGATTCCAATGTCGGCTGACAGTAGGCTCCTTCCGCTGTTCATGGACATAGACTGGTAAAGCAGGCCGATTCTCCCCACCACTAAATAATGGAAAATCCAAGCGCTTAGCTTACGGTGGGGGAGGGGGAGCCAAGCCACGCCAAGACATTTTAAGTCGGACTCTGAGATAAACGGAGATTTGATATTTCTGGATAATTCCCAATGAGCACCCTTCCCCTTTAATTATCTTGTGGTCGCCCTTTCAAAGGTGATTAAAACTATTCTTCAGTAGATGTGGTTATAGATTGAGTAGGAACCTGGTCTTTCTTGTGGTTTTTATCGCAGCAATTAAATCTGGCCGGCTCGGAGAAGCTGTGTGGAAGGAGGGTTTTACCAAGTGAAACGATTTTCCCCTTCGGGCGATGTTAAATTTAGGAAAAATACAATTAATTCTATCAGACAGGTATCTATTATACATCGTGCACACGTCCAGGCTCCTGGACTCGGTTCTCTCAGAGAGCCTGCTCTCTGTCGCCTGTCGCCAGCCGGGTCCCAGGAGGAGCCTTTCGCGGCAGGTCAGGCTTGTCCAGGCAGGAAGCTTGCTTCCCCAGCCCTGCTCACCCTCTTTACGCCCCCACAGCTCTCCTTTGGAGGCACCAGAGAAAGGCCTGGTGTTTACCAGAACTTTCTCTAATGCCCTCAAACATGTACCTAGGGTCTGTGGTGAGAAATGGGGGTGTTCTAAAATACTAAGGTACAGGTCCTTCTTGCCTCTGCCCTGTGTGACCCTGGCATGGAATCCCCTCCAGGATCGTGTGTGTGTGTGTGTGTGTGTGTGTGTGTGTGTGTTTGTGATACTGAGGATTGAACCCAAGGGCATTCTACCCCCGAAATACACCCCCAGCCTGATTTTATTTTTTATCTTATTTTTTATTTTGTCTTACGAAGTTGCCGAGGCTGGCCTCCAACCTGTGATTCTCCTGTCTCAGCCTCCCCAGTACTAGGATTATAGGGCGTGCACCACTATGCCTGCCCCCCCCCCAGGATCATTGAGGGTCAAATAAGAGATTTGGACCAGAGATAATCAAAATCCTATTTATCTCAGAGTTTGGGATATAAAGGAAGGCTCAGTGGAACGAAAGTCCCTAGTCATCATTAAGTGACATAATTAACATTTTTTTTTTCTCAGGCACTTGCTTTGTGTTGCTGGTGTTGAAAGCAGCTTGGGATCCACACAGGATTCTACCTTCTCCTCTTTGCTGGAAGCTTCATCGGCTCTTGGCTACAGTTGGGTAAGGGATTCACAACCCTATTGATAAACCACCATCCCCTGTCCCATCTGTGGGAACAACTCTCTTGAAAGTATTTGCTGAGAGGCAAGAAGGTGAGGGCCCAAAGGTGTCTGTGGTCTAGAATCATCTCCTGAATGCAGATTCCACGTCGGCGTGCCCGCTGCACCCCCGAGAGCGGACACATTAGTTCAGAACACACAGGCTGCCACATCCACTGTTGCTAGAGGAGCCAGCGGGCTCCGCGCCAGGCCCGAGAGCTCCCATCTCTTTGTCGGATCTGGCCCCTTCTCCGACATCATCTTTCTGCCTTGTTCCTTCCCTTTCCTGATGAACGGGGGCAGCTTACCTGCCAGCTGTCTCACGAGAGTGTTGTGAGGATTAATGAGATAATATTTTTTAAGTACTCAGAGATCTTCTGATGAAAGAGGCTATAAAAGTACAAAGTGTCACTATTATTGTAATTAATGGCATTTCTGGAGCCTTCGAAGTGCACGTTGGGTTGTACAGAAGACAGATCTCTGCTCCAGGATCTGGCTGTCTATTGGTGAAAACATGACAAAGGAACTTGTGTGCATCGTCCTGGCTGAGGAGACCATGAGGAACGGGGCTTAGTTCAGCAGGGGAACCGTGTGAGCACTGGACCCCAAGGTAGGGGGCACTACAGGGGAATTGCCCATAGCCTGAGACACGGGAAGGCTTCCAAAGATGGCTTCTCTTGCGGGAAGGAGGCCAAAGGGAGGTCAGCTTGTGACAGAGCTCAGTTTGGGCATTGAAGCAAAGTGCATCCCTGGGTGACTCTTTCTGCTATTTTGGCACCTACGCAGGCTCACTGAAGAGTCCTGCTGCCCTTTACTCCACTGATGGCACTCCCTCCTCTGCCAGTCCCCCTGCCAGGCACTAGGGCTTAGACGAAACAAGACACAGGCCCCATCACCAAGAGCTCAGAGTCTGGTGGGGAAGATAGGCCCGCGTGCTAGTGGGAGGCAGAGGGCATGGACAGAGAACAGCAAAGGACAATGTCACCAGATGTGGGAGTCAGGGAAGGTGTCCCAGAGGAAGTGCCCCTGATTAACTCCCAAAGGTCCAAAAGGGAAAGCTAGGTGAGGAGAGAGAAAGAGAATGGGGATGCGTGTGGGGAATGGGCGGAAGGGCTGATCCACGCATCAGGAACACTTGGTCAAGTAACTGTAAACAGTGGGCAGGGAAATGAGCTGTCCAGCCCAGAAGACTGAGCAAGGCCAGCCTGCCTGCCAGGAGGAGGGTCTGGCCCGGGCCAGTGGCCACCAGGAGAGACATGTGGGGACATTAAGGAAGTAGCATCCACAGTAGAGGTGGATGAAGGAGGGGCAGGGGTTACTGTAGGATCTGTACTATTTGTTCCCATGTCTGAGTCATGAACTGGACTGTGAATCTCTGAGGAAAGCCACCGTGCTGGACCTGTCTTTGGAAGCGTCAGGTACAGAGCCTGCTGTGTACTTTGTGGGACACAGTACAAAATGAAGATTCTGGGTCCTTTGTCCAAAATTTCAAGAAGGTGACATTAGAGCATCCAACTAAGCCTGAGGACCTTGTGAGCGCAGGACCCTGTTCAGCCGCCTGTGTTGAACACTGTGAAACCAGCCCCGGTGAAAGTGTTCAGCGTCTTACGCAGAACAGCTGTGGCAGCTTTGGAAGAAGTCTCAGGATGCAAGTTTCCTTGGATTCAGGACCAGAGTATCAGCCTCGCTGACCTTCTGGACTTTCTCCATTGCACAAGCCCCATTCCGATGACCAGGAGGAGAGCAACAGGTATTAGCATGGAAAATCAAGAGGAGGAAGACGAAGTGGCAGCCCTTCTAGACTTGCTGGGCAGAAGATACAAAGGGCTCTTCCATCTTTCAGTGATGGAGATATATGTCAGCTCTTGTGTTGACACCTGGATGACTTTTCTTGTCAGATGAAATCGGTTTAAATGGAAACATGCATTTATTTAAGTTAGTATGTCAATGGTGGTGTCAATACACTGGCCCAGCATGAACATCCACAGTAAAAGCTCTAAGAGACCTGTGTGTCTCCCTGGAAGGATGGTTTGAGAGTAGTATTATAAGTCTATTCATTCACAAACATCTGTTAGCACTGACTTTGACAGTTTCTCTCTGTCTTGATCGACATTCTCACTGATTAATCCAAAACAACTGGCCACACAATTTAGAGGAAGGAAGATTTATTTGCTCACAGGGTTTGGAGATTTCAGGTTCAGTCCATGTGAGGCCGGGTCTGCAGAGCTCAGGGCATGGTGGTAGGAAGCAGAGGGGAGGGAGTAAGGCTCTGCTCTCACATTGTGGAGGCCAGACACAGGAGAGCAAGTCAACAGAGGGGTTCAAAGACCCAAGCACAGTCCCTAAGGCCATCTCAGGAACCCACCTTTTCCAGTCCTGCCCCACCTGCCTATGTTATCACCCAGTAAATTCATTACAATAGATTTATTCACTGGTGAGATTACAACTCTCATGTCTTAATTACATCAACTGTGAACGTTAATACATGAGTTCTTCAAGGCCCATTCTATATCCAACCATAAATCTCTCCTAGGAACTGGGATGTAGGTGTGAGTGAGGCAAAGTCCCTGCTGTCCTCGATATTACTAATAAAGTACTGATCATTACTGATTGAAGAAATAAAAACATCACTACTTTTTGTATTTTATTATTTTCTTCTTCGTCTATAAAACTCATCTTGTTTCAGGACACACAAAAACACACCTGAGGTTTTCCACAGCTCATGTCTTATTATTTGAGCCCACGCACTGTTGTTTTCTCTACAAAATCTTGCACCTCTTAACTTTGAGTTTTTCTCCCTGGATGATATTCATGCAGGTGATCTCCTCAGATGGGGAGCGGCTCCTATCCTCTGCTGTTTTCCAAAAAGTGAGTTTCATAGATTGATTGTTACTGTTGTTGAATGCAGTCACTGTTGGCTTTGATTCACTTTCTGTGTTTCCAATCTTGTTTGCCATTCCTTCTTCTAGCTTGCTGAGCCTTTTTTCTTTTCTAGCAAGTACATCATTGATGTGTTTGGTAAGGTATGTTGGGAGTAAACTGGTCTAAGGAATAATTTTGACACTGTTGTTACATACCTATCATACATATCTCAGAAATTCGGATAATTAATTTTTGTGCTAGTGTGTGTGTGTGTGTGTGTGTGTGTGTGTGTGTGTGTGTGTGTTCACAGCTATGAACCAGAACCCTCTCTCTCTTAAATCGTTTGAGTATCAACATACTCACAGTGACCAGCGGAAGCTTTACAGACCTGGTGTCGGGAAGATATAATTTTAACACTATTTGTCAATTTTGCAACCGCGGGCAAAGTATGTTATTCTTCTAAGCGTCTGTCTCTGTGTCACTAAACTAGGGAGAAGAGTGCCTTCTTCTTAGGGTTTGTGTGGAGAGCAGACAGATTGCCTCTAAAATATGGAGCCTGAAGCCAGGAGTGATGGTTCACACTTGTAATCCCAGTACTTGGGAGGCTGAGACCGGAGGATCCAGGTTCGCAACTAGCCTCAGCTACTTAGTGAGGCCCTCCACAACTTAGTGAGACCCTGTTTCAAAAAAAAGAATAAAAAATAGGGCTGGGGGTGTAGCTCAGAGGTAGAATGCCCCTGGGTTCAATCCCTAGTACCGCAGAAAAAAAATATGGAGCCCAATTCCAACAGATCACAGCCCCTTAGTGTATCAGTTGCAGCTATTACAAATCTTCTGGGTAGCTGATATCAGTCTTTGAGAAGGTTTGTTCATCAGGAGGTTTTGAAAACAAAATCACTCAGACAATACTGTGAACATCTCACACGGTTCCCTCCCCTGGCTCCGTCTCTCCAGTATTTCTGCATTTAAGCCTATCATGTTTGGGCACCATTATCTGGGAAGTCCTTCAGCATTCAGAGAAGTGGCACAGTCACATGCAGGGTACGAATCATGCCAGGCCCACTAAAGTGCTGCTTTTTCTATCTGTCATGTTTTGTAACTAGACAATTGTGTCACTGGTTTCTTTAGTGCCAAACCCCTCCCTCCATATCTCCCCAGAGCGAGCCTACTAGTCGGGTCAGTCAACTGCCCACACACTGGGCCGTGGTCTTCAAGATCTGTGTGGCCATGGTTCCAGACCTGCTTCCAGGGGCTTCCCAGTTATTCAAGAAGGAGGAAAGTGTGGAGGGGGCAGTTAAATCCTCCTCAGAAGGGCAGCTATAGCATCCTTTCCAGTAATTTTTTTGAAAGAATCCATTTTCAAATAAGGCTTTCAGGCTGGGCGCAGTGGTGTACACCTATAATCTGAGTATTTGGGAGGCTGAGACAGGAGGGTCACAGGTTTAAGGCCAGCAACTTAGGAAGACCTTAGCAACTTAGTGAAACCTGTCTCAAATAAATAAATAAATAAATAAATAAATAAATAAATAAATAAAAATAAACAGGGCTAGGTGTGTGGCTGGGAGGTAGATGACTCTGGATTGAATCCCTAGTACCACCCCAAAAATAAATAAAGTAGAAAGGACTGGGGAGTGTAGATCAGAGGTAGAATACCCCTGGGATCAGTCCCAAAAATCTAAAAACAAAAGCAAGCAAGCAAACAAACAAAACCCCAAAAGGCTTTCAGCTATCCAACTCCTGAGTATAGTTTTGTTTGAATGAAATCTAGTAAAGGAAATTAAAATAAGCAAGAAAAAAACATGAAAATAAGCAAGAAAAACACTTATGCAGTAAGAGGAATACTATAAACACCGAAGTCATAAACTGATATTTAAATTCAGGCCCCATCCCGTGCCCAAGGAAGGAGGACCATGATGGCATGCGTCATACCTCCCAGCCTCCACCTCCTACCTCCCATCTCTGTCTTGTAACTGCCAGCCTCCCCCTCCTACTCTATGAATTGGGTGGCTTCCTAACTCACCAGGCAAGTTGGAGGAGATACTATATGAAGGACCTCGCATGTTGCTAGCACCCTGGGCTTGCTCTCGTTCCTTCCCCAAATCATTCCCAATTAGAAGGTCAGGGCTGAAAAATCCTTTCGATCCCATGTAGTTCTGCAGGAGGTTTGCCAGAGAGAGGCAGACAGGGGTGGGGCTGCACCTAGAACCCCACCCTGGGGCCATCTCCATCCCCCACAGGAGGCTGAAGGCTCCCTCTCCCTTTGCCAGCTTAAGATGGTTCTGATTGTACGTTGAACAATAAATTAAAGAAAAAAAAAAGAAGGCAAATTTGACCCAAAGTGGTTATTCAGTAAATGTTTGTGGGATGAATGGAATTCTTCAAAACTAGAGACTCAGATACAAATTCACTCAAAACACTGATGCTAAGAAATGTAATTTCAGGCATGTGTTGATAATTATGCAGCTCTGCCTCTAACCCTCATTAGGTGGGGTGGGATTGGATTATGCCATTTTTCGCAGTGGAGGGAAAAGAAGCCAAGGAAAGCCAGAGATGTGGCAAGGAAGGGGTGTCCTCTGGCCATTGACTAGCCCGCAACAAAGCTCAAAGCTCTCGATTTGCAAGCGCGGGACTTAGTCTTCAACTCTGCCTTGTTCGATAATTTTATTGTCAGTGTGAAGTCCAGGGGCTAATTTGGGAAGGATATGAAGCTTGGAGAGAAGGTTAAAACACTGGTTGGCCAAATTCAGGAAGATGTGGTAGACTGGGGCAGCGTGGTGGATCTAACCAACATGGAAGTTAATTAAACAGGGAAAAGGAATACTTCTATATTTATTAAAAACAAACAGACCAAAACCCAACAACAAGGGCAGAAAAATTGAATGGGGGCGTTGTGGTTTAAGAGGTTTAATAAGAAAAAGACTGAGAGATTATTAGTTGACTGTAAGATTGATCATGTTCAATATTGGGATGTGTCTGATAAAATTGAAATGAAATAAAAAAAAGTGAATTTTGGTTGTTTTAGGAGACATTTGCATTTAATGAAAGAAGAAATTGAATAACTTCCTGGCTTTGTAATAAAATTATGCTATGTGGAGATCAGGGAACCTCTGTGGTGTGATGAGAAAGGCCCTTCATCTCTCTAGTGTTATTGCTGAAAGCCCATCACACAGGTCCAATGAGCAGAAAAGCATCAGACCATCCCAGATCGGGGGACATTCTGCGGGCTACCTGGTCAGTGTTCCTCAAGAATGCCAAGGCTATCAAAATGAGGAAAGATGCCGGGCGTGGTGGCGCACGCTTGTAATCCTAGTACTCGGGAGGCTGAGACCAGAGGATCCGGGGTTTGCGGCCAGCCTCAGCTACTTAGTGAGGCCCTCTGCAACTTAGTGAGACCCTGTTTCAAAATAAAGAATAAAAAGTAGGACTGGGGGTGTAGCTCAGAGTTGGAATGTCCCTGGGTTCAATACCCAATACCGCAAAAAACAAACGAGCAAGCAAACAAGGAAAGACTGAGAGACTGTAGGAGACCAGAGGAGACAGGGCGGCTGAATGCAACATGGTATATCCTGGGTTAGTGAGAAGACATTAATGGAAAAACTAGCGAAATCCAGATGAAGAGTGTTTAGTGATCATCCTGTGCCAATGTTGGCATCTTAGTCTTGACAAATATACCATGGCAAGGTCAGATGTTAACAGAAGAAACTAGATGTAGGTATATGGAGATTCTCTTCACTATCTTTGCAAAATTTCACAATAAATTAAAAATTATTCCCAAAGAAAAGAATTCATTAAAAACTATATGGAAGGCACATTATCTGACTCATCACTAATGCCTCTATATTAGCAGTATCTTTCATGATTTATGGTTGGAGATTCTTTGCCCCACCCTTCTCCATCTTGAAAACTTGCTATTCTTCCATTAATCTGATCATTTAAAGTGTTAAATATTATATCTTCTTCCTTTTCTTCACACCAGAAAACTGTGGGTCCAACTTTAATACTAAATCAGCCAGATAGGCTTTCATGATCACCTCCTCCTCCTTTCTAATATTTGACATATATTTCTCCTTATAGACATCATCTTTTTCTCTTATATTCCCCAATTCGTTATCCTAAGAGAAGTAGAGGCAAAGTAGTAGGGAGAAAAGGAAAGAGAGAGAGAGAGAGAGAGAGAGAGAGAGAGAGAGAGAGAGAGGATAAATAGCAGAGAGGAGCCTTGATGGTGTGTTTGTGGGAAATGAGTGCAGTAGCCATCTTGAAGAAGACCAGCTTCCAGGTCACAGCATGGCGTCCTATGACAACATCATGGTTAATAAAGAGGATTAGGATCTGTGTGCCCACAGAATAAGGGTCAAAGTCAAGTGTGGAAATCATGGGGAAGCATTATCTTCTTTTTAAAATTTAAATTTTTTTAAAAACATTGGGTACTGGGATTGAACCCAGGGACATTATTTTAATTTTATTTATTTATTTATTTATTTATTTATTTATTTATTTATTTATTGTGGCACTGGGGATTAAACCTAGGGGTATTCTACCTCAGAGATACACCCCCAGCCCTATTTTAATTTTTATTTCAAAACAGAGTCTCGCTAAGTTGCTGAGACTGACTTTGAACTATGATCCTCCTGTCTCAGCCTCCCAAGTACAGGGATTGCAGGCATGCACCACCACACCTGGATTATTTTTTATTTTGAAACAGGTTCTTGCTAAGTTGCTGAGGCTGGCCTTGAACCTGCCATCCTCCTGTCTCAGCCTCCCAAGTATGAGATGGCAGGTATGCATCACTACACCCGACTTATCTTTATTTTGAAACAAGGTCTTGCTACGTTGCTGGGGCTGGCCTCGAACCTGTAATCCTCCTGTCTCAGTCTCCCAAGTACTGGGATTACAGACCTGTGCCACCGCACCGAGCTAGGGAAGCATCATCTTCTAAGAACCAAGCCGAGTGTCCATGAGCGGCAATGTTGGGGATGCAGAACATACTTCGCCATAGCTTGCTAAACACCTGTCAAAGCCTCCCCTTGCTTCATGCCTCTATGTTGGAATTTGGGGTCCTCTGAGACCTGCCCCAGGCCTCCTTCTCCGGCTCTACCTCCTGCCGCTCCATGCCTCCAGCACCGCCCTGCATCCACACCAAATATGTTAGCACTTGGGCCCTGAGTGTAGTTGCAGTTTTTTCTCTTCTTGCCTTGTTATTTTCCCCACTGACTGAAACTAATAGCAGCCGTAGAAAAAAATTTACCCACTATCTATTTATTCTCTTCTTTATGCCAGACAGCGTATTAAGTATTTTCTAAGTGTTACTCCTTTTATCCTCACAACAACCCCCTGGAGTAAGTGCTATTATAGTTTCTGTGTTCTAGATTAGAGAAATACAGCACAGAGAGAATAAGGGCACGTGGCTGGCAAATCAACCGAGCTCTGAAGGCCACACTCTGAGCTACGGCCCCTCTTCATGGAGTTTCTCTGGGTCCTTCTCTGCCTGACAAACTCTGGCTCAAAGACCAAGATGTCATGGGGTACCTTCCCCCCAAAATTCAAGGTGGTCACTGGCAAGAGGGAAGTGTGTGTGTGTGTGTGTGTGTGTGTGTGTGTGTGTGTGTGTGTGTGTGTGGTTTATGAGCACCTATAGTCTGGACCCCCACGGGGGTAGGACAGGAAGATATTAAGAGCACGGGCTTATGAGTTGTAGAGGCCAGAGTCCAAATCCTCCAGCAGATGCATGGTCTTTGGCAGGCTGCCGGTCAGCTCTGTGCCCTGTCTTTCTGACACGTGAGAGGAGGAGGAGGCTGCCCCTTGGCAAGGTTGGTGAGGATTGAATGAGAGCCCATGTCACGTGCCTCTACATGCTGCCTGGCCCAGAGGAGGCATCGGGAACGGGCAGCCAAGGCGATTGCTATTTATGTCTGGTGCATAATAAGTACTCAGTCGATGGTGCCTCCCTTCCAGTGAACAGCTAGTTATGATGATAGTGTGCTGGTTGGCATTGAGGATTAGCATGGCATCCCTAGAAGGGACTTCAGAGTTAAACCAACATTTTTCTTCCATAGATGGGAAAACTGAAGCCAAGAATAAATAGTCAGGAATGGGTAGAAGTCTAGGAGCGGCATTGTAAAAGGATGTAGTTCAAACTGGGTGTGGTGACAGTATTGGAATCCCGGTACTTGGGAGGCTGAGACAAGAGGATTGCACGTTCAGGGCCAGCACATGGTAACTTAGGGAGACCCTGTTTCAAAGTAAAAATGTAAAAAGGATTGGGGGTGTAGCTCAGATGTAGAAAAATGCCCCTGGGTTCAATCCCCAGTACCCACCCCTTCTCCCCTCCAGAGGAATGCAGCCTGTTATTCTTTGCACCAGGCCTCGCTCTGCACCGCCTTGGCTCTGAGCCTTGATTGACAGCTGTGAACCTGCAGCACGACTTCCCTTTCCACACCTGTGACCTCCAAGTTCACCTGAAGAGAGGAGGTTGAAGGTTTGTGTGTGTCCTCCCCAGCTTCGAGAGAGAAAGGAAAGCAGGCACTAGCCGGTATTTATAGACAACTGCTAAGTGCCCAGCATGCTTGCATAGTCTCTATGCGGCCCTGGTGTGCACGTATTACTGTCGTGGTTTTTCAGATGAGGAAGCCAAGGGTCTGAGAGAGGAAGCGACTTGCTTTGCATCACAAGGCTAGCGAGTGGCCTGCCTGCCATAGAAACTCATGGGGCAGAAGCTGGAAATTAACAGAAAGCTTTCTGGGCTGAGGTCAAGCGTGTTTAGGAAAAGGCCCATGAGCACTGGGGGGTCAGGGCACACAGGGCATCTCCCCGGGGATGCTGCAGCACAGGGTGGTGGAGACAGGAAGACACCTGGGTGTGGGTGGACACGGGGAAGTGGGGGGGGGTGGGTGGAGGGGAGGCGACCTCCAAACTCCAACAGATTAACACTTGGTTCACTGTTTATTTACGGGGTTCCCCTGAACAAAGTGCTTAACCCACTGCTGGCCCCAGAGCTGCATATCGCAGTTGGCTCCAGTTCAGCCCATTTAGTTCCAATCGGGACAGCAGTTGACTCAGGAAGAGGCGCATGGCACAAATTCTTGCCCACCAGAGTCAAGGAGCCCAACTCTGGACTCTCGATTCAGCTGTCAGGGACAGACACTGTCTCTTCCTGGGAGAAACTGGAACTTGAGAAGATGTGATGTTTGGAGCTCTGGTGTTAGAGTTCTTTTTCTACCGAGAGGCCAGAGCCTGTCTGGGAGCTGATCCATGCCAGGGGAAGTGAGAGGTGAGAGAGCCAGGCCTTGGCGACATCATGTGATAACCTGCATCAAACTCAGCCTGCAGCCAGATCTTCACGGTGCTGCGTACAGGGGTCGAGATGTTCCTCCCAGCCCAGGGTTTTAGGGTTGGACTTTTTACCCTTTTATTTTTGGTCACTTGCTATCAAAACAATCTTAATTTTCTTTATTCGTTCTGGTCTTGCCTCATTCAGCAAATACTTACCGAGCTGTCATGCTAAGTAACACAGGAGGAGGAGGCAAGAGGATGGAGATAAAGGAGCCGGGAAATTCAATGGTGGCTGTCTCTCTTGCCTCTATGATATTTCTTCCATGTGCAAAGATCCAGATGCATGTCTCCTGTATATCCAAAATTTCCGATCACTTTTCTCTGGTTTCAAACGTGTGCCCACCTTCCCTTCTGCCAGGATTGCCTTCCCGTTTCATTTTCCTCTAAGGGGACAGGCACCTCTGTCAGCAGTTTCCCCATGAGATGGACAGGTTCAATTAGCTTAATAAGCTCGCTGTCTTCCTTGGGCATGAGGGCAGGTGAGAAAGAATGAGGAATCCTTCCTACCAAGGTGGGGGCAGTGATAGGGGCACAGATAATTCTATGGCAGTGAGACAAGTTAGATGACAGGGATAGGACCTGATGCAATGGGACACCCCAGACCTAGTCATCGTCCCTCGAAAGGTCCACTTGGAAGGATTCAGGGAGAAGAGGGCAAGGGAATAGACCACCTGCTGCAGGGACAGCGGCTGGGAGGCGAGGACGACAACTCGGGAGGTCACAGGAGGTTGCATAGATGGTGATGAGTTCCAATGTTCCCCCTCGCCAGCCTGGATTTGGGAAAAGAGAGCAGGGAAGTCGGGGTACACTTGAGGAGGTCTAAGAGTTGGACCACGTACAGAAACATGTCAGTCCTTCCATTCCTCTATCTTGGAACCCGTAGGAGGTCTTGGCTTTGCAAAACAACATATTACCTCTGAATCTGAATGTCTGAGATCCTGGCAGGGGGGCCAGTCCAGCCGGCACTGTTGCCATATGCGTTTAGAATCCCGTGCACAATAATTAATTTCCATTCTGCAAAAATGAATAATTAATACCGTGTCCCACGTCCATTGATCCAAACAGAAGTTGACACATATTAAGAGACACACGCTGCTGAACAAACTTTCTAAACAGAGGCATGTGTTTAAAAAAGCAACTTTAAAAAATTCTCTATCTTCCAGACAATAGGAATTGAATGGGTTCCAACAAAGAGGGCAGGCAGAGCAGGGGGCGGCAAGTGGTGATTTGGGGAAGAGGAGGGAGATGGAGAGACTGCATTTGTTTGAAGTTGCAGGTGGGGGAGCTGGATACGAAGGTGAGGGACACTCCAGGGATGGAAGAAGAAAATACAATGACAGCCTTGAAGGATTTTAGGAGTGAAGTGTTTTACTTTGATTTTTAATTATGCAACCATGATGGAGAAATATGGGCACAGTGATGGTCAAATTAGGGAGATTAAAAAAAAAAGATTTCAAAAACTCTCCAAGACCGATGCTGGTGAGTAGGTGCAACCGAGTCCCAATGGCTTTGTCATTGTCCCTGTTCCAAGGTTCTCATAATAAGTCATTTGAAAGGTTGACCGTGTGACCAAATTTATGGGGGACAAGGAGCTGAATTATAGATGCATCAGGTGGGGTGATAAGGACCTAAAAGATTTGTTTCAATCGGAGACACTATGGAATAGATTGCCATTGAATCGCTATCATGTTCATGGTTATTAATACTGTTATTGATAAACATCTTCCATCTGTCCCAAGAACCATGGGTGAGACACAGACAGGGCTGGGCTCTTAAAACACATCTTTGCTGAAAAGAAATAAAGTGGTTATGTCACTTAGGAAGTAAAGGTGGACAAGAAGATGCCCCCAACCCCGCATGCAGGGAGGAGGACTGTGATCTTGACACCAAATATTCCAGTCATTCAACAGGAGTGGAGGCAAGTTCTGGACCTGGGGCCCAGAAAAGCAAACAAGCAATTTTGCTAGTTGAGGAAGTGGAAGAAGTAGCATACTTAGCACTTTTCCTTAGCACCCTGAAAGTCCCGGATATGGAATGCATTGGCTTTTACAAAATCCCACGTAGCCAGTATGGCTATCAAGAAGGATCATGCCGGTTTGGGCTGCCTGAGCAGAGGTACTATTCTTAGAATGAGGGAGGTGATAGTCTGGGTGAGCCCGGCCCGTGTCAGATGTCTCCCGAGGGCTGCGTTCAGTTCTGGTGGCCCATTTTAGAAACAGGCTGGACCTCCAGGAGAACCTGCTGGGGTTGTGAAGGTGGTTGAAGTTGCCACATGAGGGCACTTTAAGGAGCGCTTTGACTCCTGAAGATGAGCCCCCTGAAACCAGGATCATGTTCTCTGTCCTCCGAAGGATCCTACTTGGTTTGTTGACTCACCCCAGAAACCGGAGGAAGGACTCCTGGGTGGTAAGACCTGCAGTGGGGCTTCACTCAGGGAGAAAGCCCCACGTCACAGGGAAGCAGCAACCTCCCTCCAGGGTGCTGGGCATGGGGGCTGCGGTGGGACAGGCAGAGGTGAAGGAGCCTCTGTCCTTGTTCTCTGGGGAGGAGAAGATGTGCCTGGAGGAGTCCTAAGCTGGCCACATGCAGAGGATAAGGCGGAGGGAGAGGGGGAGAGACAAAGGAAAAAAAGAGAAGGGAAGGGAAGGAGGAGAACAAAAGAAAAGAGAGGAGAGGAGAGGGAGGAGAGGGGAGGAAAGAAGAAGAGAGGAGAGGAGAGGAGAGGAGAGGAGAGG
>PVJS01018174.1:0-35218 GCA_004027185.1 Glis glis | reverse complement strand
AAAAAAAAAAAATAAATAAAAAATATAAAATATGAGAGAAGAAATATTCACTTGTAGTCAATGGTTTATTTTTCTTCGCAGTGTTAAGGATAGAACTTAAGGCTTTGTGCATGCTAGGCAGTATCTTAAACCCTTAGGGTGCTTAGTAGTTTTAAATTATAAAAGGCAACTATTTCTATGGAGGCAATTTGCCTTATGTAGCAGTCTGAGTTCTATAGTGATATGAAAAATCTCAATACATCTGGTGTTCCTTTTCTTTGATAGCAATACAATTCATTTTATTCACTTTCTTCTTGTCTCTATATCATATTACTTTTCCTTTTTTCTTTTCCATTCTACCTGTTTTGGGCTAGACTTCCCCAACAGTATCCCAGATGGTCTCTTCTCTTTATTTACAGAAGATAGACTGGAAGGGATATGGACTAGTGATGTTTCCTAAAATGTTTTAACAGGCAAAAAGGTCCAAACTCTAGCATAAGGCACTTTCTTTCCCTCTCACTAATTACACCTGTCTTTAGCCATACTAATCTGCCATTCCGCAGTCTGAAATGCTTCCTTCTTTTCTGTCATTTATTAACACAAACTTGACTTAAATTGCTTATATTTTATTGACATGTCTCTTAAATTGAAATGGGAAACTTGTTACTTACCTTTGTAGCCCCTGCAGTAACTAGGTGATCAATGTTGAAATAAAACCTCTCAAACATTAATTTTTTTTAATGGGCCTGGGTAGGAAATTTTCAGGGATAAATGTGGACCTTGCTCTGATGCCAAAGTCTATTGATCTGAAAGGGAAGCAGGAGATGAATTGTGAACATCTTGCAATTCTTTCTGTAACTTGGTATAATGCTTCTTAACCTAGACTACACTGGAAGACTACGCTTTGGCTTTTTCTATTCTGCTTTTGTAAAGTCCCACTTCATTAATTTTATTCCTTTCATTCCAGAACAAGAAGGAAACAAAACACAAAACAAAAACAAGAAAAATCCCGCCTAAAATATAAAGAATTATTAGAGACAAATATGAATAGTAAATATTACCATTACATAAAAGACATAAGTAGAATGCTACCTATCCTCATGGAAAGTGCAGCCTGGGAGGCACTCAGTCTGAGGTGTGTGTATTCATACAATTTAATAATATTCAGGACAGTTGAGTTTTGCAATTTCTTCATGCCAGTTTTCCAGAAAAAAATTGGCCTGATATATACACATCCACAATTTGGTTCTAACTGTAATGGTTAACATTTGTTTTATCATGTGAATACATTATTAATATATAAGCATATTAATAATATATTAATTAGCATATGCAGACACTGCTTGGATTAATCCTATGAGGAACAGGCATTATTTTCCCTATTTTCAACTGGGGAAACTGGCACACAGAGGTTTGGTAACTTACCAAGGTCTTATAGCAAAGTGGCAGCAGCCATACATACCCAAGCAATTTGGTGCCATATTTTTTTTTATTTTTATATCATCTTTCAATTTTAATTTCTTAAACATATTCAATCTGTAAAATTCCTAGTAACTATAACACCTACTAATTTGTAATCACTTATAGGTGATAGAGTTTAATTATAAAACTGAATATATAATTTGTTTCTATCTATAACACTTGAAGGTTTTCTTCTAGATAACTACTCAAGTGTGCACATTTGACTTTTTAAAAATCCATTTTAAACTGTTTTCTTTTCTGGTAACTACTTGGATAACTACAGGATGACTACTTGGGTAGTTTAGTACCAAGTAATAGTTTGTAGTACATTCTAATGCACAAATCGGGAAGTATATCAGGATAACATTTGAAAGCTATTTATAAAGGTTTCTAGAAGGCAAAACACATTTCCTTAGCACTTTTAAAGTTGACTATGAAGTTTTGTTTTTTTTTTTGTGGTGCCTTTTGCAAAGAGGGTAGGTTTGCTGATTGTCACATTTTGTGTTAAAACAATATAGTCAAATACATTAGGGTTTTAATTTGGCAACCATAGGAAGACTGATTTGGTTATTAGTCATGGTGGGGCATGGTTATGCAAATTAGGCTCTTTTGAAGCCATTTTATTTTACATAAAGCTACCTCACAAAAGGAAAACAAATAACAAAAAAACTTAATATATTTTGATGTATTCACATCATAGTTTTAAGTTAGGTGTCACATATGCTTCCTACTTCTGTTGATTACGTAGCACTGACATATTGACTTCAAATAGTTAGAGAGAATCTACCAGGTCGTCATCAGTCCATTCTTCCTAAGAAAGAAAGAAAAAAGATGTGGTAAGAATAACATATTGAAGCACGACTATTGTTGGTTACATCCTTGCCTCACTTAAGGAAAATATTCTTTTACCTATGCTTATTGACAGAAGATAGACAAAGCAGGGAGACTCAGAGTAACCTCAGAGTAATACTGGCATGGTCTCACCAGAATACTCCAGTCAGGAATAAAGATTACAATTGCAACCTTCTGCCTCTGATTATTCTTTTTACCTCTAACTTGCCAGGTACAATTTTAAAGAAAAGGGGCAAGGGAAGAATCCTTGGAGAATAAGAAATAAAGCAAAATCTAGCATGTATGTGTATTCCTGCTGTTTTCTAAAAACATAGGAAGGATTCTTCATCAAGTAACTTAGACTGCTTTAGAACAGTAAGACAGAAGCCAAAAAAGAAAAACTAATAATGGACAGTGTACATAAGGTATGCAAAAATGAAGACTTAGAAAACCCTATCATACTCTGGAACAATAAATGTTAACTCTATGTTAAGCTATAATGTGTAACACAAATGACTTAAAAGTTTATTTTTGGGGTAAGCATACCTCATGTTTGGATTTCTTTGATACATAATCATCATCTTCATAGCCTTTCCTTTTCTTCCTGTAATAAAGTAACTATCAATAAGCAGTCTAGCACTGGCAACAGAAACTATTTAGTAAAATAAGGAGCAAGGGTAATCTGAGATACAATATATCTACTGAAGAATGAGGCCTGCAAACATGGAAAGAGATGAAGAGTTAAGGATATGGAGACAATACTTTTCAAATCTGTTTAAATTCAGTGCAATTCTAATTAAGATCCCAATAAAATTTTTCTTGGAATTTGTCACATCTAACATTGACCTGGGAAAGGTTATGAATGTGAATCTGAGATAAGATTATGAAATAGCAAAGAGAATCTGAAAAAGAACAATGTTGGAGGATTCTGTCTCAGTTATAAAAACACATTATATAAAAGCTAAGCTAATTAAAAGTTTGTTGTTAAACAGTTACAAATCAATGAAAGTTGATGGGCAAGAAACGACTGTATGCAGAGGAATTTAATCTGTGATTCAAAGTATTTCAATTAACAGAAAAACATGAAATATTCAAAAGCAGGCTGGGAAAAAACTACTTGGGAAATATTCAAAAGCAGTACTTGGGAAAAAAATCACCTCACCAAATTCACAAACAATTCTAAGTGGTTTTAGCAGCTAGAAAAAAAGCAAAATAAATATTAAAGAAAAGGCAATCAGATGTAAAAGTATAAAACAAAAGAATTTCTATATAGAAAAAGGTGAAAAGCAATTAAACAGCTATGTTATGAAATATAAAAAGATGCATATGTAGAATTTACAAAGCACTACAAGAAAATAATGCTAGAAGATAACTGATACGGTCTCTCTCAGTGAGGCCCTCCGCAACTTAGTGAGACCCAGTTTCAAAATAAAGTATAAAAAACAGGGCCAGGGGTGTAGCGCAGAGGTAGAACGCCCCTGGGTTCAATCCCCGGTACCGCAAAAATAAATAAATAAATAAATAAATAATAACTGATATGGAAGAAATACAAATGTTACACATAGAAATTAATGCCTCGTGGCAGTCAGGGAAATGCAAATTAAAATACCAATGTAATACAGTTTTTTCACCCAGGGTGGCAAAGTTAAAAATTAATAATATTAAGTGTTATACAACATGTGTTAAGACATTAATACAAAGGAAAAACAAAAATACTTATTCCATGCATGTATATATATATGCACACACAGAAAAGGTTGCAAAGGTAAATACCAACTGATCAGCCACTTCTGAGGTCCCGATTGAGATTTGGTCAAAGGGAACTTTGATTTTACCTGTATTGACTGACTTTGTGCCAATACAGTTCTTGTGTAATGAAATAAAAGAATTTTAAAGATAAAGAAGTATTTTGTCCTAAAGTAGTGCTATTCATAGTGTGGTTCATGAACTCTTTCCAGTCTACAGTAAGATAAATAGTACAGAAACTGTATATTTAGATCATTTTATAGCAGTTTGACACAATAATTACTGTTCAATTTAATAAAATTTGAACTTATATTTATGTCTCATTTCATTTTTCTAAGTAAATAATTTTTATAATACCTTTCAGAAGTGTATATCTATAATGAATTTTTTTAAAAAGCTCTTCCCAGTTTGAGAAGCACTCCTTAGTATAGCTACGTAGACTTCGCTTGTCAGAATACAAAGCAAATAGTAACTTGAGATATAATGTAAACTCCAGCAATTAGGAATTTTGGATTATGGTTCATTCAGTTAGCCAGCTAGGATAGAATTAAGAGTTCAATAGTCTAATGCAGGAGTTGATAAACTTTGTTTAAAGGGCCAAATAGCAAATATTTTAGGCCTTATAGGCTATATTCAGCTTCTGTCACAACCATTTAACTTTCAGGCTGTGGCATGAAAACAGCTAAAATAATATGTAAACTAATGGGTATTCAATGTTCCGATAAAATTTATATTTCTAAAAAGAAACAGGTGGGTGCCAGATTTGGCTGGTGGGCCACAGTCTACCAGTCTACCACAGCCCATTTCAAAATCAATTTGAGAATACAATGAGCACGGGCGTGGTGGCGCAGGCTTGTAATCCCAGTACTTTGGGAGGCGGAAACCAGAGGATCCAGGTTTGTGGCCAGCTTCAGCTCCCACGCGCCCGCGCACTCCCTCTCCCTCCCCCCTCTCTGTCTCTCTCCCCCTCTCCCTCTCTCCCTGTCTCTCTCTCTACTTAGTGAGGCCCTCCGCAACTTCGTGAGACCCGGTTTCAAAAAATAAAGTATAAAAAATAGAGCCAGGGGTGTAGTGCAGTAGAAGGACCCCTGGGTTCAATCCCCGGTACCGCAAAAAAAAAAAAAAAAATACAATGAGCACTCCAGTACTTTTTTTTAGTACCTTTTCACTAAAGTCAACATTTCTTCTCTATAACCTTCTAGCATTTGTTATTTACTACTGAAATCTAGGAATGAAATCTACCAATTTCAAGTTTTATGCTAAGTGGTGCTTTGAAATTATGATTATAATAGTTCTATAATTCATACACTTCATATATGCCCATACTATAACTATACAGCTAAGGAATTCTGAGTCATGTGTATCTGAAGGACTTGGAAATACTGTTCTGGATTCTCATACATATCTATTAGCATATATTCAAGTATACAGAAATCAGAAAATCTCATATGCATCTTAACTATAAGATTCTACAACTAACTCCCAATAAATTTTAACAAATAAAAATAGAAGAACTTTCTAATCAGAATTCAGGCCATGGAAAATAGAAAATATGTTAGTCTCACTATTCCTATCATCTCTGTTTAAGTGGATCCTTAGTGCAAATTTTATGGTGAATTCACATTAGCCTACAAATTAAGAGACATTAAGGATGTTCTTACAGCTGCAAGAAGAGATCTATTAGCACATCTTCAATATGCTAAGTTTTCGTACTCTAGCTAACAGAAATAAGTCAGGAAGGGGCGGGCGTGGTGGCGCACGCTTGTAATCCCAGTACTTTGGGAGGTGGAGACCGGAGGATCCAGGTTTGCGGCCAGCCTCAGCTATTTCGCGCTCGCTCCCCCCCCCCCCCTTAGTGAGGCCCTCCGCAACTTCGTGAGACCCGGTTTCAAAATAAAGTATAAAAAATAGGACCGGGGGCGTAGCGTGGAGGTAGAACGCCCCTGGGTTCAATCCCCGGTACCACAAAAAAAAAAGAAATAAGTCAGGAATAGTATTCTTATTCCTCTGACCAAATGAGACTTGTAGAGAGAATAGAGACTAAAACAGCAGGGAAAAGTTCAGGGACTCCCTAGGAAGACCATGACCCTTAATATCCCACAAGGAGGACCAGAACAGGAAAGGTCCCACAAGCCAAAGAACCTATTACTGATAGCAGGATCAGAACTGTCTGATGAAAGCCAAATCTTTTAATTCCATTAGATATATACACTCAATTTTTAAAAATCTGGTTGAATAGATGTTTTCTCAGAAGAATAAATTTTTTTTTTTGTAGTACTGGGGATTAAACCCAGGGGCATTTTACTTCTAAGCTGCAGCCCCAGCCCAGTATTATTTTTTATTTGGAAACAGGGTCTTACTAAGTTGTGGAGGGCCTAAGTTGCTGAGGCTGGCCACGACCCTGTGATACTCCTGTCTCAGCCTCCCAAGTACTGGGATTACAAGCGTGGGTCACCACGCCCAGCAGAAGAATAAACTTTTACCCATGAAATGATTTATTTTGAGGACCAGTTGGACTGGATACTAGTTATAACTACTTCTGAATAACTGTCATATCTACTTACGTAATTACATTAAGTGCAAGCTCCACAGAATGACACCTTTCCAACTTCTGTTTTAGAATAGCAACTTCTTCAGATCTGGGTGGTTCATACTTTTTTACTAAGTTTCTCATGCCTGTGTGGAGATAAAAAAGGATTTACACTGAATAAAATGCCTTGTTCTCATAGTAAAGGGAGCCAGATGATAATCTCCCTTCTCGTTATAGGAAACTACAAACCCCACCCCTCAAAAACCACCCCAAAAACACTCAAATTGACATGTTTATTCATATCAAGATTTGTGTTATTCTGGATTAAAATCAAAGAAGCACCATATTTGTAAGTTCAAGTAACTATTACTGCTCTTTATCCCATTCCATTGAAAGCATAAAGATAAGCATGCTATATAATCTAGACAGTATAAATTTTTTGCAAATACTACCACATTCACTTTTTGCTTAGCTTTAACATTTCATTTTAAAAATCTACATAATAGCCAGGCGTGGTGGCGCACGCTTGTAATCCCAGTACTTTGGGAGGCAGAGACCGGAGGATCCCGGTTCACGGCCAGCCTCAGCTCTCTCGCTCTCTCTCTCCCTATCTCTCTCTCTCTTTCTCCTTAGTGAGGCCCCCCGCAACTTCGTGAGACCCGGTTTCAAAATAAAGTATAAAAAAATAGGGCCGGGGGCGTGGCGCAGAGGTAGAATGCCCCTGCGCCCTGCATTCAATCCCTGGTACCGCAAAAAAAAAAAAAAAAATCTACATAATATAGTGAACATATTTTATTCTCTGCCACTGACCATACTCATAACATTGTATCCTACAGACAGTGAGCCAAGAATGTACTGGTTGTTTACAAAAGAAACTTAGGAACATTTAAGCAAGGGGGGATATTTAGTGTAGTAAAAACATCTCAGTGATCTTCTGAAACAAAATGTAAAACCTATATAAAATCTCCTTTAGATTAAAAGTATACTAATATATCAGTAACTTGATGATTGCAAAAAAATTCTCTAGCTGATTTTATTATTCAACTATGATAAACCAAAGAATATAAATCTCAAGATTAGGGAATGAGAGATCTAGGGCTTATTAGCTAGCCATGTGCTCCAAATGGGTAACTATACTACTGACTTATTTCATAATGAAAACAAAGCAGTGTTCTCAACTGAATAATACTTGTGCTCAACATCCACAGGATATCTGTGTTCCAGAGACGAGTTATCTAAACATCATTAAAACGGAATACTTTATGAAGAGCTATTCTTATTTCATATAAGTAGAGCAAGATAAAGAGAAATCAGTCATAAAACTATAAGTTTTAAATGTGTACAGTAGATTATCTTTAAGGTTCCCTTCTACCTTCTCTGATCCTAATATGTATGGCCAAATCACAATTAGCTTTAAAAGTGAACCCTCTGGTGGTAAAAATGAAGACCTACAGCTTATGACTCATTTCAACTTCATCATTCTCAAAAGCAAGCCCTCAAGATCACTTCAAGCAGAAAATCAATAAATGAAAATGATAAGCCCTGAAGCATCCTAACTTTAAAAATAGACATAAATGTACATCTGTTTACTATCAACAAAAATCAAGATCTATAATCTTGTGTTTTATTGGCTTATTTAATATTTAATTGAATTACAAGTTTAATAAAAATAGGTACCAAGAAGGTTGGGAACACAACTGGCTTTTGACTCTGGAGAGTAGCCCAGTAGTCATGAGCATTCGGCATGTCATGGGCAAGAGTTAGGAATACCAAGCACTGGCTGATCTAGCCAGTTAGTTAAGCAGAGATTCTACTGAGTCTTTAAGACAGGGTTTCTCAACACCAGCACTAATGATATGTTGGGTTGGATCTTTGTTGTAAAGGGCTAAGCTAGTTTCATGAGGGTGCTATTAAAATTATCATAAAACCTGGTGTTCTAAAACAACCAAAATGTATTCTTTCAAAGTTTTGGAGCCCAGGAATCCAAAATCAGTATTACTAGGCCAAAATGAAGGTATTGGCAGGGCCAATATCTCTGGAAGTTCCAGGGAAGAAACCTTTCCTTGCCTTTTCAGCTTCTGATGGCTGCCAGCATCCTTTGGCTTGTGGCCACATCACCCCAATTTCCAAGACCAGCATCTTCAAATCTCTCTGCTATCTTAACATAGCTATCCTTGGCTGTGTTGAATTCCCTCTACCTTTCTTTCATAAGGACCTTGTAACTTCATTTAGTCCTTCTATAATTCAAATCAATGCCACCATCTCTAGATCCTCTGCAACACCCCCATCTCATTTTTTTTTAAAATAAGTTTTGCCACAGAAGTAATATTGAGTTTCTAGCGAACAGGACATGGATCTCTTATGTAGCCATCTTTTATCCTCCCACAGGGGTTATCCTGTGCATTGCCAGATGCTTAGCAGCATTCATATCTCCACCTGCTAGATGCTAGTAGACGCCACTAGCTCCAAGCTTTGAGTGCCAAAAATGTCTCCAGACATTGCAAAGGTTGGCCCTGGTTGAGAACCACCCTCTTCCATTACCAACTAATAAAGTGACCAGCAAATGACACTTTAAAACTGAGAAGTCCCAAATTTAAACATTATCCTTAAGCTAGTTCCCTTAGATCTTTTTCAGTTCCTACCATACATTTGTGTATACTGTAAAAGGATATTGTTTTGATTAAGTCCTTTCTACATCTGATTTCTACTCTCTTCATATGTATGTGAAGACTACTTCTTTCCAGGTACCTTTTACCTGTTCTCAACCAATGTACTTTTACTGTTTCCATGACAAAATAATTAAGAAAAAGTAAATCTAAACAGAAACCTTTATCTTAAGTTAAATACCAAGATATCTATTCAGAAAACAGCTTTGTAATAGAAGAACATTTTGTAATGTGTTCTGTTTTACTTACTTTTCATTATATCTAGTAACTGTGACAAGCACGTTCTATTTTCTCTCAGCATTAGACTCTCTGATAAATAACTGGTAAAGAAAGGAAAAATTTTAATCTACTGAAAACATACAGCATACTGAAAAACCATGACATCATAAATTGTTTGCTCCCATGTTCATTTCACTGTCAAGGGCAATTTCTAAATTAATTTTGAAAAGTATTACATAATATGAATTCCATAAAAGTACAATCTACAAGTATTAGTGTTAAGAATTTACAACTCAGATTAGCTTAAAAGTTGTTCACTATTCAAAATTAATTTATTTAAATTTTATAATATGTAAGCTTTCAGAAGGAAAATTGTATGAAAACAACAACAGTAACAATCATGAAGTGTTTAATTTTTATTTTATTTTTTCCGGTACTGGGGATTGAACCCAGGGACATTCTACCTCTGAGCTATACCCCCAGCCCTATTTTTTATTCTTTATTTTGAAACAGGGTCTCACTAAGTTGCGGAGGGCCTCACTAAGTAGCTGAGGCTGGCCGCGAACCCGGATCCTCCGGTCTCAGCCTCCCAAGTACTGGGATTACGAGCGTGTGCCACCACGCCTGACTATGAAAAGTGTTCAATATAGACATTCTCTAATTTAAACTCATTTAACGGATGAAGAATCTTAGTATAGGGATGGACAAGGCATAACCTTATACTTGCACAAGTCATAAAACTTGAAAGAAGAACTGGAATTTGGCACTAGTAAGGATTCTGTCTCCCCTTAATATTAAGGTCAGATTACCTACAGTTACACTTCTTGTGAGCAATTAGCATTCAAGCTAATAAGACTATCACCCCGTGCTTTATTATATTTATTATTAAATTTATTGTATCTTATTTACATGGAGTCCAAATTAAAGATGTCAATACATTTCCATCAATAGGATATAAAGTCCAATTAATTACCTGTTTTTCTCAGAACCACTGACAGTAAGAAAATACAATTTTCTATTTAATATTATAGTTTTAAGTACCCAAAATTGATCTCTTGTTGATAAAAGCCCAGTGAACAGATTCTCAAAGCATAAGTCTTTCAAACATAAATACAAAAGTATTACTTTTCCTTTTGGGAAAAATAAATTTACGGAAATGGAAATCATGCTTTAAGAACTGTTGCTGCTTATGTCTCTCGACTTATCCAGATTATTTAAACTTTATTACAAGGTTTTGATAACTAAGATTGATACATCGTTATCATCTATTGTAGGGATTAATTTTGGATATGAGAATCAATAACTTCTTGACAACTAATCCATTTTGTCTGGTTATAAATAATTCAAAATAACCATACTAATTGTTTTTCTTTCCCCTTTCTCCCTGAAACTCTTCATACTTTTGCAATCTTCCTTTATTTCTCCTTTCCTTTAAGAGTGATACATTTGGTTCTAAGAGTTAGATGACCAGATTCTTTACCTCCATGAAAGTTTTTAAAGTTAATCGCTCAATTAATAAATGAATTAATTCTGAATTAGACTTTTAATATTTAATTTTTCAAAATTCACAGGCAAGCCGGGTGTGGTGGTGCATGCTTGTAATCCCAGTACTTGGAAAGCTGAGACAGGTTCATAGCCAGCCTCAGCAACTTAGTGAGGTCCTCTGCAACTTAATGAGACCCTGTTTCAAAAATTAAAAATAAGGCTGGGGGTGTAGCTCGGAGGTAGAATGCCCCTGGGTTCAATCCCCAGTACCACAGGGGGGGAAAAATCACAGGCAAGTTAGAATATCTAGAGTCAAACTAGCAGATAATGCTCTATATCCACCAGAAAGAAAAGAACCCAGAAATGACAAAACATCCTATGAGTAATAATCTGAGGCATCTTCCTCAATATAACAATAACACAAAGGCTGCCTCCTTTTTGAAATCAGCGATAAACGTAAACACAATTTCCACTTATCCCAAAAGTTTGCTGGTAAATCAGTTTTAAGTTAATAATAATTGAAACATTTCTCTAAAGGGGAGAAAATGTCTGAAGTCCCTGGGAATGCTATAAAAGTCTACTTAATCTGCAATGAGCCCAAGGTATCACAATTTCATTTTTACCTGTATGGAATTATAACTAACTTCTAAGATAAAATAAACTCTAATCTGGACCTGATGATGCTTCATCCCACTCTAACTATGTAACTAAAATCTCACCACTGGAGAATTTTACAATATACACTGCATAAAATGCTTCAACAGATGAATGAAATTTTTAGTTATCTACATTGTGGAAAAAAGTTTTTCCTTTACAGAATGGAAAGCTCCACACATAAACTCCAGACATCAAAAACTTAGGTGACTATCTTTCCTAACTAGGACAGAAATTTATCTCTTGTTTATATTTATATTCCTAAAATGTACTATAGGGGATAGTAGTACATAAATGACACTCAAGTGTTTGCTTAGTAAGTGAGGGTATAAGTCACTGTGGGATTAAATTATATAGTTATATACAGTGTGAGAGTTATGGTAAGTATAAGTAAAACAAACATAAGCCCACAATCTTATCTTGGATGCAGATGCGTTGTGAAATTCATAATTGTTCATGTCATTGAAAGGTAGCCTGGTATATATACTATGGTGTGTGAAATATACCAGTGATGTCTGAGTTGGTGTCCTTTAATCAGGAATATTAATACTTCTGCAAGGAAATCTAAATCACATCTGTTCATGCTTGCTGCCACTTTATCAATAGATTTGAAATTATAGATATTATCAACATATAACATATATGTCATGTGTTATGTAATATATAAGCATAGTTTAGAAAGTTTTATCTTTCTTCCTCAGCTATTTCTAGGAATAGGAGTGAAATCCAGAGAATTCCAAAGGTCATAAATAAATTCCATAGAGAAAAGTAGGAAAAAAAGTCTAATTTGGTAAGCAACTTGTATATTGCAAATATGTCTATTTTATCATTATTCTACTTCCCCAATTAAATATAATAGCCATAATATTATTATATTCATTTATGGTATAATATTTAATCTATAATATTTAATTAACCTGTGTACCAGATATTGTTGTAAGAATCAAGTGAATTTAATTCACACAGAGCCTGGTTCTCAGGGTGCATTTTTGTATTAGCTGTAACTATTTATGGTTCAATTACAATTCATTTGGATATCCCCTAAAGCATTGTTGTTTCCACAAATCTTTACTAAAGTCTATGTATCATACATGCTCCAGATTCAGGAATAATGATAAAACAAAGCAGCCATATTTACTGTACTCAAGTTGCTTACGAGTTCATAAAATTATAAATTTGCCATATACTGATGGCTATATCAGTCTTTCCAGGATCGCCTGTTTTACTTCTACTTTAGACATAAATGTATTTTCTTAGGTCAATGATACATTGTTTAATTTTTAAAGATTTCCTTAAAAGGCAATTTAATTTCTTCCATCACTAACCTTTTTAGTCACAAGAGATATACAGGACTATAATCACAAATGACCTTTACTTAAAAACTGAGACTCCATAAGAAATAAAATCAAGCGACTAAATATGACCTACGGTAAAACATAAATTAATACCTTTCCATAGTAATTCCAGCCCTGGAGGCACTAGATAAAATAGCAGTCAGGGCAATTTGGGAAGGTGTGTATAAAAGGTAAGCATCTGTCAATGCAATCCTATTAAGAAAGTCATCAGCCGTTTTCCTCAAAATCTCTGGATTCTCCAACATGGGATAGCGGGTCTAGGAAGAAAATTTGCAAATGTTACCATTTTTGAATATTTAATGACAGTAACAGTTCAAAAATATTTATGTTAACCAGAAAGTGCTTAATACAGAATTCTTTTATAAAAATATTTCTTTTCCGCCAGGAGTGGTCGCGCACGCTTGTAATCCCAGTACTTTGGGAGGCGGAGACTGGAGGATCCGGGTTCGCGGCCAGCCTCAGCTCTCTCTCTCTCTCCCCGTCTCTCTCTTTCTCTCTCTCTTTACCCAGTGAGGTCCTCTGCAACTTTGTGAGACCCGGTTTCAAAATAAAGTATAAAAAAAATAGGGCTGGGGGTGTAGCGTGGAGGTAGAACGCCCCTGGGTTCAATCCCCGGTACTGCAAAAAAAAATTTTTTTCTTTTCCTATACCCCAACAAGAAATAATCTTTCAGTGTAAGATTATTGTGTATATACCATTAGAATGTAGCAAAATGAAAGTCCTTAAATTCTGAATGTTTAACAGTCTGTCTTCTCTGATAGTATCCTTTAACTCAGTGACTTTCAAGCTTTTTGAATACAACCACAGTAAGAAATACATGCTTTACAATAACATCTAAATTCCCAGCACAGTGGTGTTGGGAACTTTAGTGTTCTCCCATTTTTTAGTAGTGTTTGACACTATTCTTAATTTACATTAATCCCTTCTCTTTGTCCTTTTCCACCTGAGCAGGAAAGGAAAAAGGGAGGGGAAGGCTCCTTAGAGATTCTTCTGGGTTTAAAGTAGACCCAAAAATACATACTCCCTGGATTGTCCCAGGCAATCCAGGTGATTCAGATATAAGGCCACACTTAGGAATCATCATGCCACCTCATTTTGATAAGAAATTTGAAATATGTTCTAAAGTTTACTTTTGGGAATAAATGGAAATCAGACTTTTCCAAAAACCTACAAATTTTTAGAATATGCTCAAGAAATACAGAAGACCTCATATTTCTTAACAATTTCTCATATTCTTTAAGATGAACCCTAAATCCTAAGCCCCAGATTTATATCAGATATTCCTATTCAAGACCTTGAAGCACTAAGAAACCTTGTCTACACTCTGGAACAAATATCCAGAGTCAATTGAGCAGCTATACACAGGCCTTGTCATTGTCCCAAGACGCCCGACCTTTGATACGACAAATGCAGCCTCTCCACTGACCATAAATGTCCTTTCCCTACCTCATAGCTGTTCTCCCTCCTCAAAACCTTTGGTCACATATCCCTCTACTCGTTCCCACTAACAGCTGTCCTCTAGTTCTCATTTCCCTCTTCAATTTCCTGCTTCAAAAAGCTGCCAACATATTTCTGGATAAATTTCAACATTATTTGATTCTAAGCAACCTTTGCTTTGCAACTACACTCAGACTTCTGTGTAGTGACAGGCAAAACCATGCAACCAGAGATCTGGTAATCTTATATAAATTCATGTTCAATAACACTGCCTACCAATGATAATATTTTCATAGAAAATTTGTTCTCTCATTTTCAGTGACTATGGTAAATATTTCCCACCTGTCTCAATGTTTTGGTAATTTTCAGAGAATGAAGGGGTTTCTGAGAATTATCTCTGCTCTGAACAAAGAAAGGCACTATTTCCTGCTACCACCAAATCCCCAGGCATATAAATATCCCCATCTATACTTTCCTCTTTCCTTTTGTTAAAAGTAAGGGGTATTACTCCCTCTAAGGCTAATTCTACCTTGCTTCAAATCCCATGCCAACCCACTCTACATTACTCCAAAAAGAAACTTGAGCTATATATTTTCCATTTTGCCTTCAATTTTACTCTCACTACTAGCTCTCTGAAGCATTTAATCAACATGTATCAGTTTCTTCCACAAAACAAAACAAAAACTCTCTTGCCTATATAGTTCTGGCAGCTTCGTGTTTTTATCAATTTTTTTTTAATTTCAAAGAGAAAATGATTAATCCAAGTTACATATTCAGCCATGAGCCACATAGTGATCATTTCATCAATGACAATGTATACAATGATAGTCCTACAAGATTACAATGGAGCTGAAAGATTCCTATTGCTTGGTGATGCCACAGCTGTCACACAATTGCAGCACAATGCACTACTCACATGGGGATGCTGGTATAAACAAACCTGCTGTGCTGCCAGCTTTTAACAGCATAGCCCATACAATTACATAGTAGTACTGAATGCTTGATAATGATAATAAACAAATGCATTAGTGATTTATATTTTCACTGTACTACTCATTATTATTTTAGAGTGTACTTCTACTTATTAAAAAAAAAGTTACTTGTAAGACAGCCTCAGAAGGCCCTTCAGGAGGTATTAAAGAAGGCATTATTATCAGAGGTGACAGCCCCATGCAGGTTAATGCCCCTTGTAGTGGGACAAGTCGTAGAGGTGGAAGACAATGCTATTCATGATCCTGACCCTGTGTAGGCCTAGGCTAATGTGTGTGTGTCTTAGTTTTTAACAAGGGGGGGAGGAACCTTTTTAAGTAGACTATACCATACAGCCAAGGTATGTGCAGTGGCTATCCCATCTAGGTTTGTATAAGTACACTCTATGATGTTCACACAAGGAAGACATCATCTACAGAGTTTCTCAGAATGTACCCAGTCACTAAGCAACACATGAGTATACTTGTTTTTATCATTTTCAATTTATTCCCCAACAAGAACCAATCTGCTTTCTTCCTCTGCATTCCAGCGACTAATTTCAACCAAATCACTAATGACCTTTCTGGCACTATATCTAGCAAACATGATTAGTCTACTTTTTTCTTTGCCTGAATTCTGAGCATGACTGGAGAGCTGCCATGCCCATCTTCTAAAATTACTTCACTTCTCCCAACAACTCCTTTGTCTCTGGATACTCTGTCTCCTTACTAGCATCTTCATTTCTCTACTATTCTTTAAATGCTGCTCATGGCCAATCCATTATAAATTCTCCTGGGCAATGACAGTCAAGGGTATACCTAGCCACCTCCTCTGACCTCCAGACATACATGACTACCCACCTAGATAGCTTGCACACAATGCAAATTCATTATGTCTCAAATGAACTTAATTCACCCTCACCCCTCCACCATCAACATCTCCTGTGCCAATAAGTGTACTACCATCTACTTGTATGCTCAGGCTGGAAACCAGGGGGTTCTTCCTCTGTCCTCACTCTATATGCAATCAATCCTCAGGTTCTACTGATTCCATCGCCTATCTCTAAAGCCCAGGAAAGTTTCTCTCTACTCCATCACTGTATGAGTCAAGTCAATCACCATCTTTTGTTTAGACTACTCTAATACTCTGCTGTCCCCTCATCTATGTGAATCCATTCTTCGCATTTGCCTGACATATACAAATATGCAACAAATAATCTAATGCAGTCTGACACATGAGGTTGCCAACGAGTTTTTTTCAAGCTGCAAACCCAATCATTCCTCTCTCTAATCGTAGGCTTTTTACTGGCTTCCCTTTGCTCAATTTAAAATCTTTATCACAGCCTCCACAGTTTAGACTCTGACTTCTACTCAGGTAGAAGCATTCTGTGGCATTCTGCCCCCTACATCTCAGGCTGTTTAGGTTCATAAGCTTACCATGAATCTGAGCCTTTGGCTAAGAAGGTCTCTCTGACTGGGGTGTTCTTTCCTCACCTAATTTCCATTCTTGCTCTGAATTTCACATCAAATGATGCTTTCTCAGAAATGTCTTCTTTACACTTCCATCTGCTATCTCCTAAAGTATTTTGTATTTCCTCCTCTATAGCATGTAGCACATTATATACATAATGATGGTCTAAACCATTAGATTGCAAGGTCCATGAAAGTTGAGACTGTTTCTGTCTTGCTCTGGCTATATCCTCAAGCATAATGTTTGACACATAGAAGGTATACAAACTGAACTGCTCAACTACAATGAATAAACCACTTTTGACTTCTCTTTGATTTTACTCAGCCTATCCCACAACTTAAGTTGCCTTTGTCAATGTTTACTTGCTTACAGTTTTGATACTTAAGATATCTATGACTCTAGTTCACAAAGCATTAAAATAGAAGTCATTTAGAAAACTAAGGATTTTTTATGGTTCAAGTTAACAGGCCCAAATCCATGAAAATGTATATAAGAGTTAGATGAGTTACTGTAAGTCTTAAAAAGCATTACTGTCTAAACTCACATTACAGTTCCTGGACCAAGGTTTGCAGCCCACTAAATCAGATCAAACTCCTACCCAGCGATCTGAGTTAACCACCTCTCCAGGTGATTCTGATGCACATTAACCTGAAGAGGGGGGTCTAGGCCAGACTTGTAGGATGCACCCATGTTGTAACAATTCAGGTTGATTACAGGTTATAAAATTTTGGATTCTTTTAAAAACAATAGCAAAGGAGTATACTCACTAGTTAACTTCATATCAACAAGTTTACCTTTATATCAATGAGGAAGCCTTCAAATGGTCTATAAGGATTGTGGACAATAAGGTGAAAATTAAGTTGCTGTATAAGAAGTAGCTCATATTCCAAAATCTGTTCCAGTGCCTTTTCCTGTCCAAGAGGACTCTCCCGCAGATTTCCAACAAATTGAGGACTGGATACATTGAATTCATCTACTTTGCAGGCCAAAAATGCACAAGTAAGCCTAGAGAAAAAAAAAAAATAAGGGAGGGTATATATGTACACACACTGAAAAGTATCTAAATATTTTAGTTCTAAAAGTAATTTCTTTTTTTTTTTTTGCAGTACTGGGGATTGAACCTGGGGCATTCTATCTCCAAGCTACACCCTAGTCCTATTTCTTATTCTTCATTTTGAAACAAGGTTTCACTAAGTTGCAGAGAGCCTGAGCATGGGGATTATAAGCGTGCACCACCACGCCTGGCTCTAAAAGTAATTTCTAAAATTGCCTAATATTCACAAATGACTCAGACATTGCAGGAAATTTAAAAAAAATAGTTTCTCTTCAACTTTTATCCATTAAGAGACAAGACAAACTAAAATTAGATTGATCTAATACTGCCAAGGCATTTAACCACAACTGACTCAATAGCAGTTTCATATATTTCAACCCAAAACCTGGAAAAACAAAATAATTGAGAAATAAGAGTAGTTTTATCATGAAATGGAGATTTAAAAAAGTTAAAAATAAGCCATGTGCATTGGTCCATGCCTTTAATCTCAGTACTTGGGAGGCTGAGACAGGAGATCACAGGTTTGTGGCCGGCCTCAGCAACCTCGTGAGGCCCTCTGTAACTTAGTGAGACCCTGTTTCAAAGTAAAAAAAAATAAAATAGGACTGGGGGTATAGCTCAGAGATATAATGTCTCTGGGTTCAATCGTCAGTACCACAAAAAAGAAGGAAAAAAGTAGAACAGTGCATATGTATGTACCATATGACTATGGAAGAAAGGTAAAAGAATAGGTAAAAGGCAGTGGAAGTCTCTGATGTCATCTGAGGAAGGGGTCATGAGCTATGGACAAACCTATGAAATTCACTTGGCCACTACCCAAAGTTCAGAGTGAAAAAATAGTAAGAAAGCTCCTGCAGAGAACTTTTGGAAGCTGGAAGTAAGAACAAGGGCCTGAGCTTAACTGAGGGAAATGGGAATGAAAAAGAGAAAATAAACAGGAAAAATGTGATTGATAGCAAGCTCTCTGATGAGTGTCATGCTAATTTTATTTGTAGGTTGATCTACTATTGATAAGCATAGTGCTTAGCAGAGAGCAGAAACAAAATAGACTTCTGTTCAACTGAAATAAAAATGAAGCTACAGGACCTGTAAACTGCCTGGGTGAGAAAGAGGAGTCACCACAAGTGAGTCTCAGGGCAGAACAAAGGGAGCAACAGGGAGAACAAAGGTGTCATTAACAGAAAGCAGTATTAGGGAAATAGCTAGTCTGAGAAAAACCATTTGAATTTGGACTAGATGAAGTTCAGGTGCCATCAGTATTACAGAAGATAAAGTTATATCAGGATCTTAACTTCTGAACAGAAAACAAGAATGTAAATCCAAATTGCCCTTAATTAGGCAATCAATTCCCTCTCTCTCTCTCTCTTTCATACACACATACACCTCACACACAAATGCTTACACAATACAAAGATCTTTAATGAACAATAAACTAGACAACCTTATACTCACATTATTATCCGTGGGTGATATTCCATTACAGAGTTATTAAGATAAAAACGCTTGAAATACATGCAAGCTGTACCCTAAGGTTAAAAAATACAGATAATCAAAATCTATTTGCACACATACATACTACTTGTTAAATTTTGTGAAAAAGAACTTATTTATGCAAAGGTTTCTTTGAAAAGGCCCTCCATACAAGTATCAATATTGTTAATTTTCCTTTAATCAAAATAAATTGTCAAAAGATCCTTTCCCACCCCTTGGCTGTTTCCATCCTTCTTTTGGTCACTGAATTTAATAGGTGTGTAATTTATTTTAGAATTAAGAGTAACAAAAAGGTCTAGAATCAGAAAAATTCAAGGAGAAAATACGAATGGTCACAGCTAACCAACCAATGTTAGGAAATACTGAGAGAATAATACAGCTGGGCACTAAGCCTGCTCTCTAAATCCACTCGTCTGTGATATAACTGTGGTCTGTTGCCAAACTGACCTATAGAAGCAGCACCTACCCTTTACGGGAAGCATCCCATTCAGTAAATGCATCCTGCTCTGTGCCAAGCACAAAACTATCATTCTATTTTAATCCTCACAACAGCTTACTGAAGTATTACTCTCTCTAGTTTATAGAAAAGGAGAGTGAGTGTCAATAAGTTTAACTCACTTAATTCAAAGCCAGACAGCTAATAAAGGATAGGGCTGAATTCAAGACCTGTCTGTATTTTCAACCATTACATCATTTGGCTAGAACCAGTGAAATAACCACTTACTCTAGCGTATGAGAGGAAAAAAAGAGCATTTCATTTTAGCCCTTCTCCCATTTGCCCCTTGAATATTCACCGGCTGCACCTGCAATTGCAGCATTGACCCCCCCCCCCAAATAACTCACAGATTATAAATTTACCACACACAAAAAGTATTAAATACTGACCATCATATACATTCCTGTTACATTAAGATTAGAGACAAGTTCTGTTTAGAAATAACTCCAAGAAAAGGGTCGATATTTTATTTTCACACTGAAAACCAGTCAGATTTCCTTCAGCCTCAAAGAGGCTGTCTATGTAAAATTAAGTGAATATGGCAGCAAAGCCGCACTTTTTTTCCTAAATGGGAAAAAGGTTAACCATTAAAAAATTTATTGTCATTTTATGCAAAACAAAAATAATTTTTCATCAATTATAAATTCAAGGATTCATTCTTCATCCAAAAAAGATGACTTTAAACCTTCTACTTCATTTTATAGTTTCTTTAATAGAAAACAGCCAAATTACAAGATAGAAACTAACCAAGCATATCTAAACTTTTCTGTGAATTTTTTTATCTCTTAGATAAAGGCCTATAAACTAAGAAAAAGACAACACCATAAATATTTTCGGACTTAAAATTTTAAATATACTTCAATTTTTTTCAACTATAAAAGTGAAGATACCTAGAGAGTTATTCTCTACTGAGTCATAACTTATTTACTCTGTAGAACTTTAAAACTTAACATAGACTTTCATATTTGATATTATACTTGTTAATAAGGTAAAAATATTGTATGTCCTCCCACCCCAGCTTTTTTCCTTTTCAGCTTTTTAATCTCAAGTTATCTATTTCTCCTCACCATTGTCTGCCCCAGCAAAACAGGGTCCTCAGAACCATACACATGAAACATAAGACAATTTTTTAAACTAAAGATAAATCTCCAATTTCTACTAATCGAGGTTTAGAAACAACAAAAACCTCACAACATGAGTTTCAGCTGGGGCATAGTTACAACTGAGGAATTAATGGATTCTTTCCATCATATACTGAGTGTGGTGGAGATGAAAAAGTCCTAGTCTGTGTTCTGGTACCAATTCTACTCACAAGTGGAGAACTTGAAGAGGAAAATAATTTATTTCTTTGTCTATAACATGAAGATGTCACAATTTGTACAAACCTCAAAATTCTTTTGACTTTGTAAGATAAGATATAGCAATTCATGATACAAGGCCTTTATTGAAAAATATATGACAAGAACTAAACAAATATATTCAGGTCAATTTTTTAGAGTAGGTAGGGAATTTATTTAGAAATAATGAAGAGGTCAGATTTTCCTATACCTGCTAAAGGACGTCATCACTACCACAGTTCATCACTACTATAACTTACCACAACAGACCGTGGCATTGCTGGCTTAAATACCGAACAGAATTCCAATAATCTTTTCTCATAGTATTTGCAGAGTACCATTTCTTCATGAGGCTCAAGAAAAACTGGATCATTTGGAAGAACCTTTAGAGCAAAAATTACAACATAATTTCAGTCAATTAATTGTAAACTATCTTCTTTGTCCAGATTAAATTTGGTTTATACCTGGAACAAAGGGAAACATAATACACATCATTTTGTCTTTATAGATTTGCTAAGCATTACACAAAAAAGCTTTAGGAAAATACTTCATCAATTAAAATTATACCATCACTTCACAATTTCTCAGAATGTCAGCTGGACAATTGCTTCATTAATGTATCAGCAATCATGACAGTGCCTGTCCCTATGCCTGCAGGTTTGATGCCATATTTGTAAATTTAAAAGAAGATTCACATTTTCAATGGCTGGAAAGCTTCCAAATCCTTTTCTTAGTCAGTTACTGTGTCACACAAATTGAGACTTAATAAAAAGTAAATGTGTCAATAACTTTCTTTTATTTTAAGCTACCCAATTTCTGTTTTTTTTTAAGCCAGCCCTAAGAATCTAATACGGATGCTAAAATCAGTGATTTGAAATCGGTATAACAAGTAAAAAAGCAAAGTACCCATTGGCCTGGAGGCACTGAACACTTGCTGGAGTGAAGCAAGGGCTAGAATGGGTGTGAAGCGTGTAAGAAAGATTAAACCAGGCTGGGCGCTACACATAAAGGACCCGGACAGAAGGCCACAGTCCAAACCATCTTCAGACACTGGTCTCCTGTCTCCCTCCCTCACCCAACCCATTCACATCCAGGTTGCCATAGGGTGTTTTTTTTTTTTTTTGTTTTCTAGAAGTCAGATCGGATAATGGATTAATTTTCCATTTCAAATCTTTCTGAAGTTCCCTAAGGTTTCAGTATAAATTTCAAACTCACTTCTGCTTACAGATTCCTTGCCTACCTTCTCCAGCCATGGCTGCACAGGTACCCAGCCTCAGCCACAAGTAACCATGGGCATTTTTCACGCACCTGGCCTGCAACTTCTGACTTCCCACTTTGCACCCATGGCTCTGTCTGCCTGGAAAGTCCTTTCCCCATCTCCGCATCAACTACTGAGAAAAGCTTTTCCCATCATCCTTCTTGCCCCGCACTATCACTGCATCTACAATCCCTTTTTCGCCATTTTACAAAGACTTTGCCACTCGATTAGGGGACAGTGTTGTTCGTTCTTGGTACCCAAAGAAGCTGGCAAGGTGGCCGCTTGTTTGTTGAATAAGCCCACTCCATGCCGCGGAGGCAGAAGGGAGCGAGGTTGTGCAGGGAGGCTGATGCTCGAGTTCAGAGGCCGGGGCGGCGGGCTGGCCGCCGGGACCTCACCTTCCCGTTCGCCACTGCTTTGCATCTGAATTTGCGGTTGGCATCAGCCCGCAGTTGCGCCAGGTGATCCTCGCTGGCGAAAGTCCAGTGCCGCTTTTGGCTGCTGTTGTGGTACATCGCGGAGTCTGAGACCAGGCCCAGAAAGCTGGGACAAGTCAAAAACAAAAACAAAACAGCAACCGCACGGCGTGCCGCAGCCCTGCCGCGACTCGGGCCCTGCGGAAGCGCCGGGCGCCAGGCCGGCGGCGCGGGCGCGCTGACGTCAAAACCACGTGCCGAGCCGTCCGCAGAGGGTTTCCGGAGCCAGCTCGGAGGGGCGTGTCTTCGCGTTCCTCCCCGGCGACGCCGTGGGCGGGGCTTCCGGCCCGCGCCCTCCGGTCCTCGAGCCCCGGAGCTAGCTCCGCCCCTTCTTAAAAAGTCAAGTAAAAAGTAGCTAGTGCTTCTCTCCACTCCTATTATTTGTAATGTATTTATTTGATGGAAATTTTCAATTATGAAGAATAGAGAGAAGCATATTCCAGTAATTACCAACGGATGGCCACTTCCCTTTCACTCTCCATTCCACTCCCATTACTTTTAAATCATGTTTCCCTGCTACTGGAGATGGTCCATACAAACAAACAAAACAGGCAGGATCTAGTCTTTCTAGATAAATAATAGAGAAATTCACAATTTGACAGCAAAGATATTACTATCTCATTACACACTACCCAGCAATGAGATTGCAACAGGAAAGATTTCATCGACTTTTTAAGGTAAACACACTATCTTCGTGCTGCAGTTCTTAAATTGTGTTGCAGTGTTGTTTGTATACAAATTCTAAATATTTTGACTTAAAACATTACATCTAATGCAAGAGTTGCAATCAGAGACCCCTGGCAGAGCAAATGTCATCTGGTGGCCACCACAGAAATGCTCTATACTCGCCCATATGCTGTCCCCAAATTTTCCATATGAGAACAGTATTAGGAATTCCTCTCTCTTCCTTCAGGACAATCTTCCCTCTTCTTCAGGCTCTACCCTAGTGATCTTTATGTTTGGGGGAAAATAAAAGTAAAAAACTCAGACTGCCTGATCTTAACAGAAAAGGGGAAATTAGAAGAGAGAAGAGAGAGCTGGTATATACTTATAGCCCCAGCTACTGAGGAGGCTGAGGCAGGAGGATTGCCCTTTCAAACCCAGTCTAGGCAGGAAAGTGATACCTTATCTCAAAACAAAACCAACCAAACAACAAAAAAAAAAAAAACAAAACAAAAAGGGAGTAAGGGAATGACCAATAATATTTTGTAGTCAAATAAAATATCTTATTGAGTGACTTGATTGATTTATAGCTCTTATTTTCTAAACACATTAGAATACTTATATCCATATAGATTTTGATTGTAGGGCCACAAAGGAAAAGGGGGGTATACAGGTGAAAATAAACCGCATCTATGATCATAAAAACAGTATCTTTCTTACTTTAAAGCCTGACATGAAACTCTACCCCTTCAGCTATTGGTATGGGTTTCTGACATTTTAAATATAGCTTTTCAATGAATATTTTAAAACCATTAAGTCCTTTGCAATTTTACTTGACTAACACACAATTAGCACTGGTTCTAAAGTACTTTCCTAGTTTTATTCTGAGTTAAATTACAACTAAGAGAAAACAAGAAGTTGCTTGCAGCAAATACCTGGTTTCTCCAAACTAGAATACTGCTAAAGGAAAACAAAAGAAATAAAAAGGAGAAATAGCATTTAAAAAATATCCTTCATGTGAAATTGAAATGTTTTTTCTTTTGTTTTAGGACTATTCAAAATTAAGATGTAAAGAAGGCTTAACAACATACTAAAGAGTAAATTCTCTAAAATCATGTCCAATTCAGCATATACTTAGTAAATCACCAATATACTTAAGGTCTGGTACTAATTATTAGATGGTAGTAATGATGACTATAGGGACACAAAAATGACTATTTTATAATCTCTGTCCCAAGGTCTTTATAGTAGAATTATTATGTCATGTACAAATATGGTTTCTTCTCAGTGACACTAACCTTGAATATGGCTGACAATTATTCTCTCCTTTGACCAAACTTCAGTAAGGCTCCTCTGAGTCCTTCTCTTGAGGAAGCCTGATCCTGAGCTTCCCTCTCTGTCATTGTGAAATCCACTTTGAGCAGGAATCCTGCTAAATCAGTCTAATGAAAAGCCCCCAGACCTTAGTATGTCACCACTCTCAATCTTATCACCTTGACCTGTCTTCAGCAATAATCCTATTGTCAGTTTAGCCAGAACCCCCTTATCTTTGATGTTTTCTCTTAGAATTTTTCCATCCGCTGACCCTGCTCCTTGGTTATAAATCCATACTTATCCTTGTTGGAGTCAGAATAGAGTCCAATCTCTCTTCTCCAGTATAAGACTCCATTGCAGTGATCGCTATACATTATTTTTATGACCCCCTTTTAATAAAGTCTCTTACCATCTTTAACAAACATCATACGACTTTTATTTAATAGGGCCCAATGAAGACCTGTGTAATAAAATGTCTCATCCCTGAATGTTGATACCTGGTATTAATATTGACAAGATTTTTATTTGGTTTCAATACAGTGGAAGACCCAGATTCAGTTCATACAGCTCCAAACAGCCACAGTTCAGCCTGAAGACATAGAGTCTCCTTTATAAGCCAGAGGAATGTGGTCAACATGAAGGCAATTCCTGCATTTATTTTACCCCCAGGGCCCTCCCCTGTACATATTTGCTTCCTGTCTTCCATGAGGTGCTCCCATTGCCATGACATTCTGCCTTTCTGCAGGCTCAAAGCAATGGAGCCAGCTGACCTTGGACCAAAGCCGCTGAAACTATAATCCCAAATAAATCATTTAGCCTTTACATTGATTTTCTCAGGTATTTTGTTACAGCAACAGAAATCTGACTAATACATGAGATTCAGCCCTTTTAAATATTATTAATGTTCCTTCAAAGTTGTTGTTTATTGTTTTAGATGAGGCCCTCCAGAGAACTTACAAGGAACCTGCCAAAATTTCCAAATCACTTGACTCACTCTTTTTAGGTAACCTAGAGTAAACTTTGCTCCTTATAATATTAAATTCTGTGCCCACAGGCATTCCTATCTGCCAGTTCTTTGAACATGTAGTGTTCGGCCTTGACCTGAGCATGCTCAGGAATGTGCTCACCTCTACATGTGGTGATGAATCTTTCTTATATGAATACATGTAAGTTTCCCCTTGATTTTTTTTATTAGTCAGCTTTCCATCATTGTGACAAAATATCTGACAGAAAAAAGCTTAAAGGAGGAGGGATTTATTTTGATTCTTAGTTTCAAAGGTTGAAACCTATCATCTCTTGGCTGCATTGTTTCTGGGCCATAGTGAGGCAGAACATCATGGGCAGGAGTGTGTGGTAGAGCAAAGTTGCTCACCTCATGGAAGCCAGGAATCAAATAGAGAAGGAAAGGGGCCAGGGACAAGATATATTCTTCAAGAACATGCCCCCAGTGACCTACATCCTCCAATGAGGCCCCACCTCCTAAGGTTCCCACCACCTCTCAACAGCACCATCAGCTGTGGACCAAGCCCTTTGGAGGACATACCAGATCCTAGCTACACTTTCATTGTTCAATGAGGCACTGCTTTGAGAAGTATCTCCAATGTACTCCTTGCTTGCTATAAGTAACAAGACTTTCTTCACTCTTATCTCCTGGTTGTGCTCATTGGCTTTGCACTCACCAAGAGGCAAACCCAGTGCATTTGGTTACAAAATCAGAGATTGCATTTCAGTAGATATGGACTGGAGCCTCAGGAATATGGACTCTTAACAAAAATTCTCTCAAGTTTCAAACTTTAATGTTCATCAGATCCATTTGGAAAGCTAGTTAAAACACAGATTGTTGAGTTTCTAATTTACCAGTCTTGGGAAGGCCCAAGAATTTGCATTTCTATTGAGTTCCAGGTGAGGCTGGGAACATAGACCAAACTTTGAGAACCATTGCTCTTGTTGATTTTTATAGCCTGGGTGTGAGGGAGAATGATGGTAACTTTATCATGCAGAGTCTCCATCTTTCCTGCTAGGTTTATTGCTGGAAACCACACTTTTATTCCTTGTTATCTTTATAAGAGGGGAAAAAAGAATCATGACCAATCATTTGTTGGCTTTACACACAGTGCAGAATATAGTGAAATTTAATAACCATTTGAAAAAAGCTGATTAATAACCGTACTCTCATTGGTTGGAAAAAGTGAAATAAATATTCTTCCACAGATTAAAATATCCTTTGGCTATAGAGTAATAAAAATTACCAACCTCTTTTTATTCTTCTATTGTTTTATAATCTAGAATTTAGATGATAAAAAAAGATGAAGGGCTAACTTGTTTTCCATTTCTCTATTGACTGCTCATGTTCTAAGACAGGAATCAGTGAAATATGGCAAATTGAGCCAGTGCCTGTTTTTGTATAGTCTACAAGCTAAGAATGGATTATATATTTTTAATTGGTTTGAAAAAATCAAAAGAAGAACTAGATTTCATGACCTATGAAATTCAAAATTTTGTGTTCATAATTATATAATGGGTTCCCAGAGAAAAAGAAACAATAGGCTATATAGAATATATATATATTATATATATATTCTATATATAATATTGGAATTGACTCACACAATTGGCTTACAAAATCATGGAGGGTGGGAAGTTCCATTGTCTGCTTCCTGCAAGCTGGAGACCTAGGGCAAGCAGTGGTATAAATTCCAATCCAAGTTCAGGAGATCAAGTCCCCATCTCAAAAACAGTCAGGCGAAGAGATCTAGTTCTCCAGTTCTCCCTTTCTCCACCTTTTGTTCCATGTAGACCTGCAACAGATTGAATGAGGCCCACCTACACTGAGGAGGGCAACTGCTTCAGTTAGCCTACTGATTCAAATTTTAATCTCATCCCTAAACACCTTCACAGACATACTCAGTACAATGTTCAATCAAAGGTCTGCACACCCCTGCATTCCATCAAGTTGACACATAAAATTAACGGTCATAATTAATGACTATAGTCTAGCTTCTGTCAACTTAGCAACCATATACATTGTCTTAAATAATACTTGATCTTCATATAAACATAAAACAAGGTCATAATTGCACTTAACATGATACAACTATCCCACACACAACTGAACATGCACTACTCCTTTTCCCAGAAAAGGAGTTAAAATCCTTGAGTGATGTTTACTCTTCTTGTTATGTTTTACAATTATGTAAAATTGATAATACTTACATGTTGTCATAATAAGTCAATATGTCTTATATTACATGATAAGAGAATCAAAGAGGGAGGAAAACAAATATATTTATTTATACACATTTATATATTTCTGTGTTTAAAATGTACTCACACACATACATACCTAAAACAAATATATCCATGACAAAATAAAAGGGAATATTCATAACAATTACACTCTTCATTTCTGCATCTGGCCACCTGGATGTAACTGATATTTATAACTATTCCATGATCAATAGATAACAAATATTATAACACAAATTTTGGTAGGAGGTCATTAGGAGTAATGGTAAATGATGCTATTCCCATCTTCACCCTTTGATTCATAGACCCATGAATCCTTGCTATGGAATAAACAGATCCATATATTAGATGCTAATTCAGAGAATGTACATCCCTCTGGAGAACTTTGTCCAGTCCTGCAAAGTACTGATACCTGGCTGATGCTATGACTGAGTCCTCAAAAGGCCATTCCACTGTTCTATCAAACCAGCTACTTTGGAATGGCGAGGAGTGTGGAAAAATCTATAAATTGCAGGAGCATGGAACCCATGACCATATTTCTTTGGCTATGAAGTGAGTCCCTTGGTCAGAAGCAATTCTGTGTGGAATGCCATGCCAGTGGACAAGGCATTCTTTAAGTCCATAGATCAGAGATTTGGCAGAAACACTGCATGCAGGGAAGACAAATCCATATCTAGTGAAAGAGTCTGGAGTTCTCACTGCAAGGTGTAGTTTACAAAAAGCCATCACAAAGTTCTACAAGGATTATGGGATTCCCTTCACTAATTCATTTCTCACAGTATTGGTGAAAGCCATGTCTTCTGAACTCCTCCAGTGTGGGTGAGTAGATCTTAAATGACAAATTTACCCTACTATCCCAATCTTCCTATGCCTTTGAATCCTTCTTTCCACGATAAAGTAAAACAAATCTAACATTTCCAGTTTACTCACTGTAGGGCATCTTTTGGAACATGCTCCTGTCAACCATCCAGTTAGAGCACTTTCTAACTTCTGAGTTGCAACACTGAATACAGATCTCTATTTAATGAGTCCATATCAAGAAATTTGGTCCAATCCAATTTTGCGTCCCTCACACCATTATCCCACACTCTTTTTCTGTGTGGTTCTTAGATTTTTGTCTGTATAATTAGAAAACCCAAGTTGTTCTTTTAGAGTATAGCACACCTCCTTGTGGTCACACTTTCATGCCTCACCTTTAGAGGCATACTGGAATTTCAGTCTAATTATAGGTCTAGAAGCAAAAATAAGAGGGGTGGTGGAGGGCGAGTTTGTTTCCCATAATCGCTGCCTCAGGGGAAGTTTGCTCAGTAAGTGATGCCATAATCCCCTCCAAACAGGATGGAGAGGTTGATATCACTGGGAGTGGGGAGGCCACTACCACTGGGGGTGGGGTGGGGAGACGTCTTCCATTTACAAAGACTCTTCAGAATTTAGGGGCTCAATGTCCCCAGTTTTATCCAGGTCTTCCCACATATCCCCATCCTATATTATATGATTTCATTTCTTTCCCAGTCAATGCCCTCGCTTTAATAGTAGGCATCCCTGCTGGAAGTTTTTTGAATCATAATCCAGTCAGTCAAAGGATTAGATTCTGTATTTAATTTTCAATGATCTCAACCCCACATCAACAGGAGATAATGGTCTTCTTCAGGGCACACATAGAAAACTTCAGATCATTCATGTAGTATCCAATTTGAGAAACTGAATCTCTGAACTCATCCCTTTCTTTCATCATGTTGTCCAGTGACATTGAAGCAACATGCCAACCTCATTATGTTGGATAATTTTTTTTCCAGTGGCGTTGTGTTCAGAGCCATCAAACTCCTTTCTTCTTACAACTGGTTAGATGGGAGTATCCAATGCAGATGTTTTACATTTCTCGATTACCAGTTCATGCCATGGACTATCATTGCTCTTATGCATATATTTATTATAAGGAATTGACTCGCACAGTTATGGAGGCTGAAGAGTCCTATGGTCTGATCTGCCTTCTGCAAGATGGAGCCCAGGAGAGCTGGTGATGCTGTTTCAGTGTGAGTGAAGGCCTGAGAACCAGTAGAACCAATGGTGTAAGTTGTAGTCTGAGTACAAGAGAAGTATATAGTTGGAAAGAAAGAGTGAATTCTCTCTTATGTTATCCCCAACCCCATTTAGCCCTCCAACACATTGGCCAAGGCCCACTTACATCAGAGATGTTCTGCTTCATTCCAGTCTACTGATTCAAATGGTAACCTCATCCAGCAACGCCCTCACAGACATACCCAGAACAAAATGTCTGGGCACTCCTACCCCATCCCATTCAAACAGACACAGAAAAGTAACCATCACAATAACCAGTAGAGTTTTACCAGAACATTCATTTGTGTACATGTTGTCATTTCTGACTGTTTTCATGATTCAGCAGCAGAGCTGAGTGGTTGAGACATACCACGTGGCCTGCAAAGCCTACAATAGTTACTACCTGATGCTTTATAGACAATACTTTGCTCCATGATTGTCCCAAGAGAGTGCTTTTAAATTTTTAATATGCATACAAATCACCTGTGGATCTTGTTAAAAATGTTGATTCTCATTGAGTCAGTCAGGGCCAAGATTCTCCATTTCTTTCATGCTCCTGGGTGAGGCCAAAGCTGACAGACTACAGACTGTATTCTATTCCTCAATTTTTATTCTTGTTACAGCCCCTGACTATAATACCTTGAACTCCTGCTTACCCCAGTTTTTTTTTTAGGTCCATCTGACTTAAATCCTATTACTTCTGGTTCCAGTTTATTATGATCTCTTCTTCATTGCATTTTGTTTCACTTTGGGGGGCTTTAAATGTATTCTGTTACCTTGTTGTTGATTTTTTTTTAAGTTTGACTGCTTTAACTCTTCCCAAAGATTTAAACTCCCTCAAAGTAGGGATCCTGGTTTTATACATCTATCCTCTATTGTACTTACATAGTATCTTACATATCACAGATATTCTCAAAGTATTTACTAAGTTAATTACTGCCCCCATCTAGAAAAGACACTATTAACAGGATGTCATTACAGTAAGCAAGCTGATATTCTTATTCAGTGACACATTTTTATATATATTATATTTTTTATATATATTATATATTTATATATTTTTATATATTTTTTCCTTTTAATAGGTTTTGATACATTTCACTGTTAGGGATTATGTTTCTTTCAGAACAAAACCAGTGTTGAAGAAAGATCCAAGTGTTTGGATTGGTATATTAAATCAGACCATGGAATTGGAATTGAAATTTGATTCGAGCCTTGAGATGAAAAGTACACCTTAATTATGAACTGAAAAACTGCTTACTGTGCAAATTGTCTGGAAGCTGGAGAATTAGAAATGCAATGTTAATTTCCTAGTTTAATAATCTCATTTTCAGAATTTGCTTGAAGAGATATTGATAAATTGCAATAGCCAATCATGTATGAAAGTTTACAGACTATGAAAATGTTTTATTTTGTCATTAAAAATCATACATTCCGCTTTTGAAGAGAATTATGTGAGTAGTTATATAAGATGAGAAACTTCTGTAGTCATAAGAATTAGTCAATTTATTTTGCTCTTCTAATCAATTTATATGTCTACCTAAATTATTTCAGTGTATCTCAAGAATAGAGTAGTATGATTATGAGGCTGCTTTCAGGGAATCTCATAGATAGACATAAAAAGCAGTTATAAGCATTTGGCATTTGAAAGTCCTCAGAACAACACTATATCTTTACCCAAAGTTATATGTGAAACATTTCACTATTTAATACAATTTGTAAATAAATGCCTTTTTTCATAAATGTGCCCAAGGAAAAGTTATTTAAACATTTCATATGTAAAGCATTATGTCAGGTTTTAGTAAAGTATTTGATTTCTAAATATTTTCAAGTGTCAACACATTTTTTTGGGTTCTAAGCAACACGTTATTTTTGGATTTTTTATTTATTTCTATTAATATCCTCATGTTAACATCAACTACCATCAGAAGAAAGCAATCAGCCGCCTTGGTACATCACAGTTTATCCACATGGTGGAGCCATGTGGCTAGATCCTGGAGACACCGATTTTATTATAGTTATCATTTTCAGATAACTCATGGTAAATCCAACCCACAAAATTTCTTGTTCCTGCATGCAGTTTTCTCGGGCACTATTAGTTTAGCTCTTGTAATCTCCCACTTCAGCAAGATTGTGCAGTCTTGTTCAGTTCCAGTCTGTCTTCTGTAGCAGTGGTTTTCTAGTCTTAGCTGCACACTAGCATCACCTGAGCAATTTTTAAAAACCATTATGCTGGGGGTCCCACATTAGCCTAATTGAACAGGAATCTTTCCAGGGTGGAATCTGGACTTTGATGTGTTTAAAGGTTCCACAGGTGATTATATCCTGAAAGCAAGGTTGCAAACCAGGGCACCAAGCTACCACTGTTGATATCTTTTTCAATTATAAACCTAATCACACCATTCCTTCAGAAAAATCATTCATTGGCTCCTCATCAATTTTAGAATAAAATCAATCCCATCAATAAGATAAATGATCTCCTTTAATATTGCACCATTGCTTTTCTAGTATTATCCCCATCCTCTCCCACTCCCCAAAACACATAGAGATCTGGCCTACAGACCAGCTTGCAGGCTTCTAAGATCACCAGGCTTTTCACACCTCCAGGCTCGGGTTCATATCCCTAGCAATGAATACAGCAGGCACTAATTAATATTTATTGCATGACTAAATGAATAATGTAAAATGGCTTCCTCTTATTTAGGACAGCATTGTTTGTTTCTGGCAAACAACTGGCGAGTGTTTACTTACCTTTCAGTGGTTTAGAGCACAGAATGTGGTGTCTAATCAACCAACAAATGTCCGATATATTTTAAAGATGACACTGTGTTCTGCCAACTTACTCAATTCAAAGGTAACATTTGCAACTTCCTTAATAACAACTGCTTCTACATTGTGCTTTTTTTCAATCCAAATATCTCAACTCCAACATTTGTGTTTAAGGCAACAGAATGGGTTGCTTGCATGGGTGATGGTGCAGACATCATGTTTAAATTAGAGGGTCCTTGCACTCACTGGCTAGTCATTCAGAATCTGCTCTTACAATAGTTCTCATCATAGAAACACCATGACCTAATTGAACCACATTTTCAAAGCCAGATATTGTGGAAGAGTAAGTGGTGTGCTTTTAGTCCGGTCTGTCTTCTCTATTAGGTAAAAGGCATAATGTTTTCAGGGGTCCATAAACATGTTTTAATGTCTTGTAAATCAGAAGAAACAAATGCACTTTAAGGACAAAGAAAATATTTTGATATAACATAGTAATATATTCATCTTTATGTCGATGCACTGATATTGTGCAATTGCAACTATTTTTATGGAGTAGGGGGTCCATCAAGATAAAATGCCTAGAGCTCAGGAAGTTGTGTGGCTATAATTTCAGGAAAACTAAAGAGGAGCCTTCCAACCCTAAAACAGTTCCATATATGTGCCTGCCAGATGACATAATGTTGGTAGCAGCTACTAGAGTACCTTGGTCTTTATTTTAAGATCATCAATATCTATCCCAATACAGTTTTTTTAAAAATTTTCCAGGAGGAGTGGAGTAAGTTATGGGTACTCATATGTCGAACCCTGTGAAATGTACCCCAATCATCTCTCTGAGCTGATTTTTCGCTATGGCATGTACCTTTTTAAAATCCAAGTGAGTCATTTGGCATGTAAAAGCTACAAAAGCAGTCTTCTAAAAATGCCCTCTAGTAGCCAGGTATGGTGGTGCACGCTTGTAATCCCAGTGCTTGGGAGGCTGAGACAGGAGGACCGCAGGTTCAAAGCCAGCCTCTGCAAATTAGTGAGACCCTGTTTCCAAATAAGAAATAAAATCGGGCAGGGGGTGTACCTCAGAGGTAGAATACCCCTGGGTTCAGTCCCCAGTACCGCACACACACAAAAAATGCCCCCTAGTGAAAGAGCTTGCCAAAGTTTTCAAGTTCATGAAAATACATGATTTTGAACGTGTTAACCATTGCAAAGAGCTCACATTTAGATGAACACTTTTGACGTTAAAATACATGATTAGAATATGGATTATATTTATGTGCAATACTAAACAAATGATCTTGCTTTTCTAATGTAAATCAAACATGCTGCTGAATCAATTAAGTGGTGTTTCTGTGACATTGAATAGGCTTAATATAATTCTTTATTAAAGATAAATAATGAATTATACTGCTTTTGTTGGCTGTATCAGGGAGTCCCCTTTTGGTGGTAGGAATATATTTTAGTGTTGACGATCCTTGGTAAGTACAATGTGTTTAGCATACATTTCTTGCCATTTTTTTTTAACCTCAGTGCCATGCTCATGAAGTGTAGGAGGCTTTTAACTATGTGGGTTCTGGTTCCCTAGATGGCATTAAAGTTGCATACTTGGTTAACAATTCAACTTCTTCCTTTGCAAAAAATAAACCAATGATATCGATATGGTTAATTCATGATTTTAAAGTAATGATGAACTCAGAATTTTTTAATCTGTTGTAGATATTTCTTTGCTTATTTTGCTGTATCTTTTCCTTCTTCTGGGATTAGCACCTTGTGTTTAGTAACAGTGGCTAATCATAGTGACACAGTGATTTGTCCAAGGAGTGGGCCCCTGACATGTCATGTCAATCAGACTGTTCCTAAGAATTTAAACTTAAATTAAAGGGATGAGCTCTTTTTGTCTCTGGTGGTGAATATGTGATGATATTAATCCAGGCTTTGCCAGTGGCTGTGATTCAGCCTTGAACTGAGTTCTAAGCAGAGAAATAAAAGACAAGAGGGAACTGAAGAAAAAACAAGAAACAGAGTCCTGAGGAGGGTGTTCACATCTCTAGTTCCAATTCCTGAGGTCCTTGAAAACCCTGTTTTTTGCCATTCCTGATCTTGGTTGTTTTTTTATCCAATCTATGAGTTGATCCTGTGTTCTTCGGAAATATCTGCAAATACACCCACCTTCTCCATTAACACCTTCTTTATTCTAAGCTTAACTCTATTCATGTCTTTAAGTAGAATGTTTTTTTTTTTTTTTTTTTTTTTTTTTTTTTTT
>PVJS01018173.1:0-35217 GCA_004027185.1 Glis glis | reverse complement strand
GAGGAGGAGGGAGCCCGCAGAGCGGCGCGCCGGGCAGAGCAGGGCGCCGGGCAGAGCGGAGCAGGCAGGGCAGGGTGCAGGGCAGGGTGCAGGGTGCAGAGCAGGGTGCAGGGTGCAGGGTGCAGAGCAGGGTGCAGGGCAGAGCAGGGTGTAGATCGGGGTGCAGGGCAGAGCAGGGTGCAGAGCAGGGTGCAGGGCAGACAGAGCGGGGCAGAGCGGGCGCCGGGCAGGGTAGAGCGGGGCGCAGGGCGGCGCGCGTCCCGGGCCGCCGGGGTCGGGTCCCTGCCTGCGCCGCCCGCGCCATGAAGCACCTCCCGGTCCTCGAGGACGGGCCGTGGAAGACCGTGTGCGTGAAAGAGTTGAACGGCCTCAAGAAGCTCCGGCGGAAAGGCCGGGAGCCGGCGCGGCGCGCGAACGGCTGTAAAACTTTCCGATCGGACTTGGAGGCGCCCGAGCTGCGCGCCGCCCCGGGGCTGCGGGACAGGACGCCGCGGCCGCAGCCCGCTCCCGGCTCAGCCCCGGCGGCGCCGGCCGTGTCCCCGGGGGGCGGCGCGGACCCCGCGGCGGAGCGCAGGGCGGCCCGGGCGCACGAGGTCCCCGACGCGCGGCCACGCGGCCTCGCCCTGGGCGCCGCGGGCCCGGGGCTCCCCTCGCCGCCCGCGCCCCCGGTTCCTGCCCCCGGGGGTCCCGAGGCGCCCCGCTTCCGCGAGCCCGGCCCGCGCCCCCGCATCTTGCTGTGCGCCCCGCCCGCGCGCCCGGCGCCCCCGGAGTCCGCGGCGCGCCCCGGGGAAAGTGCCTACCCGTCCATTTCACACGCCATGTACAATGAGCGCCCGGATTCCGCCGCGTCGCCTAGGAAACGGCCGGGCGAGGCGGCGGCGGCCGAGGTCAAAGCCCTGCAGCAGACCCGGCGGCTCCTGGCGAACGCCCGCGAGCGCACGCGGGTGCACACCATCAGCGCGGCCTTCGAGGCGCTGCGAAAGCAGGTACGGCGCGGCGGGCGGGTGCGGGCGGGCGAGGCAGGTCCGGGCCCTCGGCCTCGGTGCCCGTCTTAGCTCGCCAGGTGTTGGCGAGGGCGGGGACCTCCGGCCCGGGCGCCCCTGCTCCCCTCTGGCGTGGTCGGGATCGTGGCCCTCCGGTGGGGGTCCTGGCCAGCCCCTCTCAGCCCCAGCCCGCAGCAGGAACGCGCTGCTCGCTTCTGGGCTCTGCACCCCTCTCCTGGAGCCGGCCACAAACCCGTGCACCTCCCGGGGGCAGCTTCAGGATGGCCGGGGATCCTCCCCGAGAGATCCAAGTGGGCTTCTGCGAGAGCACTGCTGCGTGGGTTTTTTTTTTTTTCTGGGGCAGGTTCAGAGCTTAGTTGGTGGTGAGTTAGGGGCTTCTCAGTTTGGGGATGCTGGGGCGCCCTCAACAGTGTTCCTGCAGGTGGTGGAAGATACTTAACAACTACCCGCAGTGGGGGACAGTTATAATTCCACTTTAGACAAGGTCGGCACTGCCCTGGGATTCTAGGCTTCCCATTTTCTTAGCGAAGAGAGGTGTGGGACACCCAGCTGCATGGGGTGGGTGTGACTGGTCCATGATGAGGTTTTCTGCTTGCTCTGCAGCTGACTTGCTGTCCGACTCCAGGAAAGTTACTCAACCTCTCTGGGCTTTAGCCAACCACAAAACATTTCAGAAAACCTCTCTTTGGATCCCACTCTCCCCTTCTCCCCCGGGGTGGGATGAGGCAGTGGTGCCTGCATCCACCCATGGGAAGGATGTGTCTCTGGGGAGAAGGGGCCCCATGGCCTCTGAGCCAAGCATCTAGCTTGAGTTTGGGAGAGATGTTTGGTCAATGAGGTGGGGCAGGGTGGGGGTCTGTTGGCCATCACAGACCAGGCTGGGCTGCTGCCTGCAGCCACACCAGCTGGGACCCCGGGCAGCCCCTCCCTGGGCTGGTGCACGGTGCCCTGTGCCTGGGGAGGGTGGAGGCTGTGGGCGTCCTGCAGTCCACTCCCCAGGACGGAAGGGCGGCTGGCCACTGAGTGGCTAGGAAGGTCTCTCCTGCAGCGGCCCCGGGCCTGGAGCCTTGGAGCTGGTGGGAAGCTGAGCAGGGCTGGCCGAGGTCCTCTGGTTGCCGGGCTGGTCCCTCTGCCCCTCCAGAGAGAGCACCTTCAGTTCTGTGCAGGAGATGTCCACGCTCTTTCAATCCATCCTACTGGGTTTCAGCAACATCCCTGCCAGGATCGGACCAAGCCATTGTACAGAATGGAAAACTGAGACCCAGACATGGGAGGAGACTTGTCTAAGATCCCCTGGTGGGTTAGGGAGATGACAGCAGTGTCCATGCTGCCAGCCACGTGCTCCCCACAGCACCACTGGTGTCAGCGTCCTAGGCGCTGTCCGCACCCCAACCCTCCGGGCTTGTTAACAGGCACCCTTGGCAGGCCCTGAGAGGAAACTGTTAGTCCTGGTTTCCCTTCGCCTCCGTCCCCTTTGTGGGGAAGTTCTATAAAAGGTGACATCTGCCGGGCCCTCATGCGCTCCGGAATCCCAATACTGGGGAGGCTGGGACAGGAGGATCACAGGTTCGAGGCCAGTGTCAGCAATGTAGCAAGATCCTCGGCCACTTAGCGAGACCCTGTTTCAAAACAAAAGATAAAAAGGGCTGCGGGTGTAGCTCCTAGGTAGACGGCCCCTGGGTTCTGTCCCCAGTACTACAAAAGGTAAAAAAAGGGTCAAGTTCAGTGTGTCTAAGCAGAAGCAAGCCCAGGCTCTCTCCGGCTGAGTTTGTGTGGTCACACGTACATGGTTATACACACTGTGTGTACACGTGTACATCACACGAGCCCAAGAACACACAGACACACTGTCACGGAAGTGCCTGCTCCGTCCCTTTCCTAGAAAGGCTTTTGTCAGTGGTGGACACCTGCCTGTTGTCCCAGAAGGAGAGAAATGTAGCCAGGACACTTTGGATGACAGAGCTGGGGCTGAGGCCACACCCACCACGTCCTAAGCCCTAGCACCCTCTCATGGAGAAAGGGATTGCAGGCGTGTGCTGCCACACCTGGCTCTTTATCATTTTACTAAGGATTATGGAAACCACCAACTCTCCGTGCTTGCTCTGTGCCAGGGACTGTGCTAAGCACCTGTGTCCTAGTTCACGTAATGAAGTAGGATCGTTATCATGTGCCCCGCTTTCACACGGGCGGCACCGAGGCCCTGAAAGCCGGGGTCTTGCAACCTCTGGCAGCCGCGTGTGGCCTCACTGGTCTTGTGTGTGTCATTCACCAGGATGGCGTGTCACTGTCCAGACTCTAGCAGGGGCGCCCCCGTGGCACAAGCCGAGCTGCGTGTCGCTGTCTGTGCAGAGTCGGGGTTCAAGTTCCGGCTCTTGGCATCTCTGCCCCTCCGTCGGCCCAAGGTCCCGGGGCCCTCTACCCTCAGCACAGGGAGGGCAGGCAGCTTCTGTTTTGTCATCATCTGGGTGCAGGACAGGTTGGGGGTTGCGCGGCCGCAGGCGGAGGTGCAGGTGTGGGAGGCCTCTGGTCTGGGAGAGCGGCATGCGGGCAGATGTCAGCCCAGCTGCACCCGAGTCTCCTGGTGCCTCATGTGAGGGCCATGTGTGCACAGCTGGGCTGGCCCATGTGCGGGGCTGCTCCCTGCCAGGTGGGAAAGGCCGAGGCTAGCCTGCAGCTGGGGGGTGCGGGGAGGGGCTGGTGCTGCAGGACCTCTTGGCTCACGTGCCTCTGAACTACACCCCCAGCCCTATTTTTTATATTGAAGCAGGGTCTCACTAAGTTGATGAGGCTGGCCTCGAACCTGCAATCCTCCTGTCTCAGCCGCCCACATACTGGCATTACAGGCGTGGGCCCCTGTGCCTGGCCTTAGACAGGTCCTTTGGCTTTGCCGGCAGCTGGGCACTCTGGGGCCCGGAGTGGGAGTAGGTGGCCCTCCTCCTCTGGCCTGTGACCTCTGGCCAGGGTGGGCACATGCCAACATCAGGGTCCTCTGCAGGCAGTGGGGTAGGTAGCACCCTGGGCCTTGCTGTGGGTGCTTATAGAAGTAAAGCACAAAGCTGGGGTCTCTGGGCCCCTCAGCCCAGACCCCTCCATTCCCAGCTCATTGGCTGGGCTGCCACTCCCCACCTGAGGCCCAAGGTGCTCATCCAGGTCCCTGCGCACTTCCTGCTGGTCCACGGGAGAGAGTCCTGCTAAGCTCTGAGGTCAAAACCCAGCTCATAGCCGGGCGCGGTGGCGCATACCTGTAATTCCAGTACTTGGGAGGCTGAGACAGGAGGATCACAGGTTGGAGGCCAGCCTCAGCAACTTAGTGAGACCCTCGGCACTTAGCAAAACCCATTCCAAAATAAACAATGAAAAGGGCTGGGGGTGTAGCTCAGAGGCAGAGTACCCCTGGGCTCGATCCTGGCAGCTTGGTGAGCACATGGGTGTCATCCCACCTTCCAGACAGGGAAACTGAGGCCTGGGGAGTGAAGACACCTGCCCCAAGTCACACCACTAGCAGGTGAGGGATCCAAACCACCCCTCGTTGCCGCCCTTGACCTCCTGGACCAGAACTGGTCCCTAGACTCTCACTCTGTGATGCCCCCGAGTCGGGCTGTCGGGGTGGGGACTGCGTCCTGGGGCCTGGGCAGCAGAAGGACCTGGTGGGGCCAGGCGAGCTGAGGAGCCAGTCCTGGGGGCAGGGAGAGGCGGGCTGCGCGAAGGCGTTCTTCCCGTCCCCACATGCCACCACTGGTAGTGGGGCCAGAGAGCCCTGGGGCACGTGCCTTCATTGTGTGCCCATCAGACGACCTTCTGGCTCCTGCTAGGTCTCAGCAAGTGATCAGGGTGTCACCTGACTGTTTTCCCATGCGTAGGTGGGCCATCCGTCTTTATTTGGGGACAGGTTTATTTATTTATTTATCTTTTTGCTGTACTGGGGATTGAACCCAGGGGCATTCTACCTCCGAGCTACACCCCCAGTCCTATTTTTTATTCTTTATTTTGAAACAGGGTCTCACTAAGTTGCGGAAGGCCTCACGAAGTAGCTGAGGCTGGCCGCGAACCCGGATCCTCCTGTCTCAGCCTCCCAAGAACTGGGATGATAAGTGTGCGCCACCATGCCTGGCAAGGGGACACGTTTTAAAGGGGATAATACTCCCCATGAGGAGACACCAGAGTGACAGATAGACGAGACCTCGGTCGATGCTTCTGGTTAGACCCGGAGCTTGGCAGGAACAAAGTGACAAATCTGGGATGAAAGTGACCCAGAACTGCCGGGGACCCTGGATGGACCTTCCCTCCCCTGTGGCTCTGTCATCCCTGCTCCTTCCCGGAAGCCCAGCTGTTCAGGCTGTTCAGAGGAGACTCATCGTGTGGCCTCTGGGTGACAATGGTGCTGGGTCGCAGAGCTGCCTCTGGTCCCTGGAGCCTGCCGCTGCCCAGCCACACAGGCAGGCCCGCCCCTCCCTGCCCAGGACTGCCGTCTTGTTTATTTGTTCAGGCCAGTGGAGCAGGGTTTTCTGGACTCTGTCTGGGGACACGCGCAGCATGTTGTCCTGCTGGGGACAATGTCCGGGTGGGGTGGGTGCAGGGGAGATGGCTTTCCTTCTGTTGTCTCCTTGCCTGCCTGGGATTCCTAGGGGATGGGGGTGGGCAGGCACCATGTCCAGGCTCCATTTGTCTCCCCGTCTGCAGTCCTGTTTTGGGGACCTTCTGTGACACTCACTGTAATGGTTTTGCTGACCTCCGCCAGGCTCTCTGAAACACCTGTGTCATCTCGCTCACTCTGTACCACCTGGTGAGGTCAGCTGTTCTGTGATAGGATGAAGAAACTAGTGGCGCCCACCTGTGATCCCAGTACTTGGGAGGCTGAGACAGGAGGATCGAAGGTTCAAGACCAGCCTCAGCAACTTAGTGAGACCCTCAGCAACCTAGAGAGACCATTTCAAAATAAAAAATAAAAAGGGCTTAGGGTATGGCTTGAAGGTAGAATGCTCCTAGGTTCAATCCCCAGTACAAAAAAAAAAAAGTATTAATAGAATTAAAATTCCCACGAGGGTAGCCATCAGAAGCAAGTCATTCAGGGAAAAGAGCAAGTTCTAAAATGACAACTGAACTATGATACCATCCTATAAAAAGAAAAAATAGACAAATGACAGCTGTGCATTTTGATAAGTGCAGGTAAATGTATGTAATCATACAAGAATATTCTAGAAAGAAATCCACTTAAATCATCACACAGGTTACCTCTGAGGAGAGGCAGAGGGGACTCGGATTGGACAAGACTAATTTTTGAAAGGTAAATGGTCAGGCTTGGTGGTGCACGCTTATAATCCCAGTACTTAGGAGGCTGAGACAGGAGGATTGCAGGTTGGAGGCCAGCCTGAGCCACATAGCAAGACCCTCAGTAACTTATAGAGATCCTGTTTCAATACCTCAATAAATAAATAAGTAAAAATAAAAAGGGCTGGGACTGTAGCTCGGAGGTAGAACACCCCTGGATTCAGTTCCCAGTACCAATAAACAATTAGGAAAGAAACTAGAGGCACTATTTCTTCCTCATGCACATCCCTCTACCCTAGTAGCTTGTTGGTGCTAAATCACTAACAAGCGTGTCGAGTCCAGATGGGGCTGTCAGCATTTATTATGCACCTGTTGTGTGCCATGCCCACAGCACCACAGGTCCAGGGGGCATATGGAAAAGAAAAGAGTGGAGAAGCCAACACGGCAGTCTGTGCCTTCCAGCTGAGCACTGGCGCTGTCCCCTGCAGGTCCCCAGGGCGTCTGTCTCCATTGTGACACGATTATGTTACTCTCAGTTGCAGGTCTTCAGAGGCAGTCGAGGTTTTAATTGTGGGACCATTGAGTGCCCAGCAAATAAGTGTCACCTAGTGACTGGGTGACAGGATGGATGGACTGACGGAACATCAGAATTGGACCGTCTGTTCCCTGGAGAGGCTTCTCAGCAGGGGAGGAGGAAGGGCCGTCGGGGTGGAGCTCACGGTGCTCTGCTTCCAGCTGGCTGGGTCTGAGCTGAGCCTCAGTATCTCCTGCAAAATGGGAACATGGATACCTCCCAGAGCTCGAGGGTGGATGAGCCCTAACGCATGGGTGGAAACAGCAGGTGCTTAGCACAGATCATAAAATCAGGATGGAAGCTGTGGGTGGTGGCGCACGCCTGTAAATCCCAGTACTTGGGAGGCTGAGACGGGAGGATCACAGGTTCGCTGCCAGCCTCAGCCACCTAGGTCCTCTGCAACTTAGTGAGACACTGTTTCAAAATAAAAAAAAAAATAAAATAGGGCTGGGGGCGTAGCTCCGAGGCAGAATGCCCCTGGGTTCAATCCCCAGTACCAAAGAAATTAAAAGAAAATAAGAGTCAGGGTGGAGGCCCAGATACTGTGGCGCACCTGCAGGGGTGTGCACCCGGGGCGGCCCTCCTCACTCCTCCCCCACCCCCAGGTGCCGTGCTACTCCTACGGGCAGAAGCTGTCCAAACTGGCCATCCTTCGGATCGCCTGTAACTACATCCTGTCCCTGGCCCGGCTGGCCGACCTCGACTACAGCGCCGACCGCAGCAACCTCAGCTTCTCCGAGTGTGTGCAGCGCTGCACCCGCACCCTGCAGGCCGAGGGCCGTGCCAAGAAGCGCAAGGTACGTGCGGGCATGCGGGCTGCTCCGGTGGCAGCCCCCAGGAGGGCGGGAGGCAGGGGCGGAAGCTCGGGGGCACCTGCACGCACCCGGGATTCCCAGGGGACTGGAGAGTTCGGCCTCTTGGTCACCTCCGCTCAGGGCTCCTCGCACTCTGGGGTCTGGGTGGGACCACGGCCCTGGTAACGGAGCTGCAAGGTGACCACGGCCAGTCACTCCTGAGTTTGCTTGTCACTTAAACAAGGATGACTGTGTATCTCAGAAGTCCTCTCTGGTTTCGTGTGCTGAGTTCCCCATGTGGCCCCTGACAGATGTCACATCAGGAAGAGAGTTCCCTGAGCAGGGCACAGCCCAGGAGAACCTTTGGCAGGTGTGGGGAATGTGACTTGGCCTGTGGTTATCTGCGCTGTGCATTAGGTGAATGATATTCATTCATTCATTCGTTCATTCGTTCATTCATTCATCCTGGATAGAGTTGCTGAGCCCAGCTCTGTGCATAAAGATGACAGACAAGCCAGGCGTGGTGGCGCACACTTGTAATCCCAGTACTTTGGGAGGCAGAGACTGGAGGATCCGGGTTCGCCGCCAGCCTCAGCTCTCTCTCTCTCTCTCCCTGTCTCTCTCTTTCTCTCTCTCTCTACTTAGTGAGGCCTTCTGCAACTTTGTGAGACCCGGTTTCAAAATAAAGTATAAAAAATAGGGCCAGGGGTGTAGCGCGGAGGTAGAACGCCCCTGGGTTCAATCCCCGGTACCACAAAAAAAAAAAATAGATGACAGACATATAGTCCTGGTCCTCGTGCTGCCAGCAGGGGGGCCAGGAAGACCCTCTTGTGTGTAGATGAGGATAGGACAGCGAGGCCTGTCCTGGAGGCAGCTGAGGCCGGGTGGCAGAGGGACAGAGGCGTTCCTGGCCAATGGGGTCGAAAGGACATGTTAGTGGAAGTGGTGTTTGATCCGGGACCATTCATCTGGGGTCAGTACTGAGCAGACTCTGGTGTCCTTGTGCAGTCCCCGCTACTGCTGTCTCCTCCCTTCCCAGCTACCCCTCCAGGAGGGTCCTCTGTGGATTCCCCAGGTTTCCAGAGCCCCCACCCCAGGGGTCACAGCAGGAGGCCCTCAGGACTCCCAGGCCCCTTAGGGCTGCTACTGCTGCAGCGATCGCGCCTGCCATTCCTGGGAGTGATTTAACTTGGGCCATTAGAGGAGCGCCTCATCAACTGGGCCAGGGAGGAAGCCCTGGCCGCTGGGGCGACATGGGGAGATGAAGGGCATGAGTGATCGATCGCTCGTGCTGCCTCTATGACAGAGGAGGTGTGTAAACTCTGGGTGACCTCAGCCGTCCATGGAGGTGTGGACGGGCAGAGTGGGCAGTGCAGGTCCCCTCCCCCTTCATGCACCAGAGGCCCCGGTGCTGAGCTGCGCCCTCCGTGGTCCCTGGTGGGAGCTGAGTGTCCTGGCTGGCCAGGAGGGCAGCACCGGTGCTTAACCTGTGAGGTTGCCGGGGAGGAGCTATGGGGTGGAGACCACAGTCCCAGGCAGGACGGCGTCTCTTCCCCGCCCTCCTCCCACCTGTCCCATCCCCACACCTCTGCCCCCCCCAGCCTCTGCCTGGTTTGGGGCTGGAGCCTTGGGGACCCAGGTTTGTAATTCCAGCCATCCCAGGCACCCCTTCCCAGACAGTGGAGGTCTGACCCAAGGCACGCGTGGGCCCTGCCTGTCCCCGGCAGTCGGATCCTTCCCATCTCGGGGCCCCTGGTGGCCCGGGAGCCCTGTTGAGGGCGCCTGTGACCCACCTCTGGCTCCTTAGTCCTTTAATTGCTATACTTCCACCCTGTCCATCCCAGGCTGGCTCCAATGTCTCCCTTGTCCCCTGTCCCCCGCAGAGTGACGTGACAGCACATCGCAGCGCAGCAGCGCTGGCTGGAGAGTGTCTTGGACCCCTCTGCAGGGCCCTGGGGCCCCGGAGGAGCCAGAGCCCGGAGGGCATCCCCTGCTTCCTCCCACCCCGTCCCCAACAGGAAGCACATCATTAGAGTGTCCGGGCTTTCCAGTGGCACCTGGAACCTCACTGGGTTATTTCCCTCCATCTGTGGCCTCCCAGCCCGGCCTCCGAGGCCCCGGTTCTGGGAGCCAACAACTGCTCTCTCCCTCCTGCGGACCGTGTGGGCGCAAGGCCCGCACAGCTTCCTAGCAAACTGCACCTGGTGGCCAAGCTCTGTCCGCCACGGCACAGCCCGGGCCCCAGGCAGCGGCCAGGGGAGGCCTGAGGGCTGATGCAGCTGCTGGGCCCCTCGAGGCCCTTCTCCCCAGCCTCTGCCCCTCACAGGGTGTGTGACCAATGCAGGAATACCAAGCAGGAGACAGGTGTTATGTCCCCCTCAGGCTAGGCGCAGTGGTGCACACCTGTAATCCCAGAGTTTGGGAGTCTGAGACAGGAAAATTGCAGGTTGAGGCCGTTTTAGCAACTTATCGAGACCCTGTTTCAAAATAAGAAAGAAATAAATAAAAGGATTGGAGGTATAGCTTCGAAGTAGAACACCCCTGGGTTCAATCCCCGGCACTAAAAGAAAGCTGGGTGCAGTGGTGTGCACCTTTAACCCGGTATTTGGGAGTAGGAGGCAGGAGGAGCAAAGATTCGAGGCCAGCCTCAGCAACCTAGCGAGACTGTTTCAAAAGAAAAAAAATAAAAAGGGCTGGGGGTGTAGCTCAGAGGTAGAATGCCCCTGGATTCATTCCACAGTAACACACACACACAAAGAAAGAGAGAGAGAGAGAGAGAGAGAGGAAGAAAGAAAGAAAGAAAGAAGAAAGAAAGAGAGAGAGAGAAAGGAAAGAGAGAGCCTTACCTGAAGGCAGCTCTGAGGACAGGCTCAGGGTTGCAGGAGGCGGGGGCACAAGTTCGGGCTGAGGGCTGTCGGGATGGTGGGCAGATGTTTGCTGTGGCCTGTGTGACGGTCACTGCCCACGTGGCAGTTTGACCCCCTCACCTCGGGGTGTTGCCCCGGAGTTAATGTGTCCCTGGGAGGCGGGCAGCCTCCTTCAGGAGGCCTCCTTGGGAGGCCGAGCTCAGTGTCCTCTGTCCCTCCAGGGCTGGGTAAGAGCCCCACATGCCCGGCTCTGCCCATCTCAGCCCTGCAGTGGGCGGGGTCCTGTGCTCTGCACCTGTGAGTTTCTGAGTGGGGCAAACTCAAAAGCCAGTGGCCCCGGGAAGCCCAGCAGTGCAGCCGGCACTGCGTGGCCAGAGGAGGAGCGGCAGGAGCGGCGAGGCATCTGGCCCTGGGCCACATCGCTGCAGCTCCTGTTTTTAAAACAGCAGCTCCTGGGAGACTTGGAGGAGGAGGGGAGGGGAGAGGAGGAGAGGAGGAGGAGGATGAGGAGGAGGACGAGGACAAGGAGGAGGAGGAGGAGGAGGTGGCGGCAGCGGCTGACCTCCCATACCTAGGCTTTAGGGGTCTCGCAGATCCGTGGGGTAGGAAAGGACCAGCACCCCCACAACCTAGGGCACCCCCTTCCAGCCCTTTTAAGTCACTGAGTACCAACAGCAGCTACCACTAAAATCAGTGGCGTGCTCTGATCCTCGGTGATGGACGGCCATCGGGTCCCGCCCTGGAGCTGCTCGCAGGACAGATAGTGACGCACTGAGGTAAGGGCCGTACCAGAGGCTCTGGCAGCGAGCGGGGCCCGGTGTCACCAGGGCCCGGTGGTCTGCCCGGCTGCAGGGGTCCTGGCCTGTGGGCGCCCTGGAGCCCGAGGGGCGGCTCTGTCTGTCGAATCTGCGTCTCCCCTCTTTCCTGCTGCTTTTTGTGGTGATGCAGGTGAGGTGGCCCGACTGCTCTTTGGAAGGGTGTCTTGGGTGCAGGCTCCTGTAGCTTTGGTGCTGGGGACAGATGAGGTGCTGCTTTGTGGCACATTGGTTTTGGGGTGTGGGGCAGGGTGGGCAGAGGGTGCTGCTGGCAGGACCCCTTAGTGTCTAGGCAGGACCTGGGGCACCTGCCCCTGCTGTGGACTGTCCCCAGAGCCCCAAGCATGTGCGGCAGGGCGGCTCCAGAGTGCCCCAGTTGACGCCTCCCCCCTGGGCAGGGCCTGGGGTTGACCCATTGCACAGATAATGAGAGCGAGGAACCTGGGGAGGTCGCCTCTCCGGAAGGTGCCCTCCCGCCTCCCACGTGGAAGCGGGTGGTGGCGGGAGGTGGTCCATTTCCAAGTCCTCTGGGCCAAGTTATGGAGTCGGATACCATTTGCTCGCAAAGCCCGCGGAGTCTGTCTCCGCCGGAGGAGAGGGGGCGGTGGGAAACCACCATCGAATTCCCTTCTGGTCGTAAAGTGGATGCAATTTATTTTTCTGGCATTCCACTCACCTCAGCGTTCTCGCCAGCTGTTGGTTCCAGCGGAGTGTCCCCAGGCGGCCCGTCTGCTCTCAACGTTTGACACCCGGGGCCACAGGTATGGCGGCCTAGGGGGGGGATGGCTGGCTGGGGATCACCCAGGTGAAGGTGGGGGGTGTGCCCTCTGACATTCCCTGGGTGGTCCAGGGTGGGTGGAGGCAGAGAGACCTCCACCCTTCTCCTCAGGAGGCTGGGATGAGCAAGAACTCAGCTCAGGGACAGGACACTGGGAGAAGGTCTAGCCACTCCTGTGCGCAGACGTAGGGAGCCGCTCTGCCGCCCCGCTAAGCACCACTGGGAACGCAGCCCTTTTTCTGTGGTACTGGGGATTGAACCCAGGGCTTTCTTTCTCTGACCTACACCCCCAGCCCTTTTTATTTTTTATGTCGAAACAGGTTCTCACTAAGTTGCTGAGGGTCTCGCTAAATTGCTGAGGCTGGCCTTGAGCCTGCGATGCTTCTGTCTCAGCCTTCCTAGAACTGGGGTTCCAGGGGTGCACCACCGTGCCCACTTCCCTGGAGCACCTCTCTTTTTGCAGTACTGGGCATTGAACCCAGGGGCGTTCTATCTCCGAGCTACATCCCCAGCCCTATTTTTTATTCTTTATTTTGAAACAGGGTCTCACTAAGTTGCGGAGGGCCTCACTAAGTAGCTGAGGCTGGCCGTGAACCCGGAGCCTCCGGTCTCAGCCTCCCAAGTACTGGGATTATCAGCGTGCACCACCATGCCCGGTTTGGAGCACCTCTTTGAGCCAGGACGCTGGAGAAGGGGCGTCTGAGTAGTGTGTGGTTAACTCCAGAGAGCCATGCAGTTCTTTTTAGTTCTCTGGAGTGCTGTCAGTTAAGCCTTCTGCAAAACTGAAGTAGATGAAATGCAGAGCTGTGCGGCCAGAGACCTGGGTGTGAGTCTTACATTGGCACCTCTTGCTCTGCGACCCCAGGCATGTTACTTAACCACTCTGACTCCTGATCCACTCCTCTGTCAAGTGAGCACACATATACTTCCTTGCCATCTTGCTGAGAGGGTAAATAGAGCTCTGCCTGAGAAAGGGCTGGTGATCTCTCCAGGTAGCTACAAGGTAACACCTTGATAGGGAACTGCAGGAAGCAGCCCCTCAGGGCGGATGCCGGCTTGACCCACCAGCCAAAAGGCAGCTGAGAACCAGTAGTTCTGAGCAGAGGCTGCCTCCATCTCTGCACGGCCACCCAGACCCCTGGCCCTGCACCCCTAGTGGGTCCGTGTGCAGTAGATCCAGAAGCCTGGCTTCCAAGGGCTGGCTCCACACCAAGAGCGTGCGTGGCGTTCAGTTGTGCAGTGTGCCCAGGACTGAGAGATACTCATCCATGGTGAGGGCCCGCTGCGATCAGGGACCTCACATACGTTACCTCTGTCATTTATTTATTTATTTACTTATTTATGGCACTGGGGATAGAACCCAGGGGCATTCTACCTCTAAGCTCCACCCCCAGCCCAATTTTATTTCTTATTTGGAAACAGGGTCTCACTAAGTTGTGGAGGGCCTCACTAAGTTGCTGAGGCTGGCTTCGAACCTGCGATCCTCCTGTCTCAGCCTCCCAAGTATAGGGATTACAGGTATGTGCCACCACGCCGGGCTCCTCTGTCCCTTTTTATAGTACCTGCAACTTAAGACCCTGTCCCCTTTGCTCAGAGGGAAACTGAGGTCAAGACGAGGGCAGCAACTGGCTCGGGGCACGGGGCCAGGAAGCAGCAGCACTTGGGTTTGAACCTCTTTTTTTTTTTTGGTGCCGGGGATTGAACCCAGGGGTGTTCTACCTCTGAGCTACACCCCCAGCCCTTTTCATTTTGAAACAGGGTTTCGCTAAGTTGCTGAGGGTCTTGCTAAGTTGCTGAGGGTCTTGCTAAGTTGCTGAGTATCTTGTTAACTTGTCAAGGCTTGGCCTCAAACCCTGTGATCCTCCAGTCTCAGCCTCCCAAGTAGTGGGATTACAAGCGTGCGCCACCACGCCCAAACTGGAACCCGTTTTATCACTTTGGTTCTAAAACTGCAGGCTCTTGGACTCCTGGGCCCTGCTCGCTCCCTGCCTGGCATGGTGGCCTGTACCCGGGAGGTCCCTAGCACATGCCCCGCTGCCCGGGCCGCCTGGAGCACGCCTTTATGTAAGCAGCCTGGAGACTCCATTTAGCCGCAGGAGCCAACAGCCCGCTGGTGGTGGCGCTGGGGGGCGGGGGTGTCATCAGCTCTGAGCGCCCCGGGGCCCCGCCGCCAGCGAGGCCTGACACCGGGTTAAGTCGCCGGCGGCCGGCTGCAGCTGGGAGCGCTCCTGCTTCGCATCGGGTTTGCGCTGTGGTTTTGATTAGCTGTTGTGCGGCGGGCTGGGCTGGAACAGCGGGTCCCCCGGCCGCCCCCCCTCCTGGCAGCCCCAGACTCCAGATGTTCCGCGCGCTCACTGGGAAGGCCTGCTGGCGCCACGGAGGGCAGAGGGCAGGGAAAGCACGCGAGCTGGGAGCCCAGGCACTTGGTCCCCGCGGGCCTTGGCAGCCGGCCCGGCCTCCGCTGGCACATTCCCCAGCTCTCCTGGCCATCTGTTCCCAAAAAGCCCTTTCAGAGCCTCCTCATCACTCAGGCGAGGACGGCGCGAGCAGCTGTTTGGAGGCTGCCGAGAGCCCTGCAAAGGCTCTTTGTGGGAGAGGAAGCTGGAGCTCAGTCGCAGGCCTGGCCGTAAAAGTCGACGGCTGGAATTCTTGTTTCTCAGGCGCCGCTGTTTTCTCTTGACTTTTTATCTCTGGTTTTTATTTTTTCCCCTTGTGTGCTCTTTTTTTTTTCTTTTTCTTTTCTGGTATTGGGGATTGAACCCGGGGGCGTTCTAACTCGGAGCTACATCCCAGCCCTTTTTATTTTTTAGAAGTTGAAACAGGGTCTTGCTAAGTTGCTGAGGCTGGCCTCAAACCTGACATTCTCCTGTCTCAGCCTCCCAAGTTCTGGGATTATAGGTCTGTACCACCATGCCAGGCTCTTGCTCCTCTTCTATCAGGTGTGACCCTATCTCTTCTGGTGCCTGACAGCCACCTCATTAGTTCTGCTGGCTGCTGCCAAACCTTTTTTCCCCCTTTTTTCTCAAAGCTGTTAGCACTGGAATGGTTGGAAGTGACTAATTCCTCAAACTTGGGCTGGAAGGGACGGGAGAGCAAGAGGGTGCCTGGGGACACCACGTGGCCAGGCCTGGCTGGACCATCAATGCTGGGTCACAACCAGGCAGTGTGATGGTACACAGTCACTGGTGGCACACCCCTGTAATCTCAGTACTTGGGAGGCTGAGACAGGAGGATCATAGGTTGGAGGCCAGCCCCAGTAATTTAGCAAGAACCTCAGCAACTTAGCAAGACCCTGTTTCAAAAATTTAAAAAGGGCTGGGGGTGTAACTCAGAGGTAGAATGCCCCTAGTTTCTATCCCTAGTACAAAAAAATAAAAATTTATTTATTTTCATTTATTTTTGTGGCACTAGGAATTGAACCCAGGGGCATTTTTGTGTTTGTGTGTGGCACTGGAGGTTGAACCTAGAGGCATTGTACCTCTGAGCTACACCCCAGTCCTATTTTACTTTTATTTTTGTTTTATTTTTGAGGTACTGGGGATTGAACCCAGCGGCATTCTACCTCCAAGCTACACCCCCAGCCCTATATTTTTTTTATTCTTTATTTTGAAACAGGGTCTCACTAAGTAGCTGTGAACCTGCTATCCTCCTGTCTCGGCCTCCCAAGTACTGGGATTACAAGCCTGTGCCACCACACCCGAGGATCTCGCTGAGTAGCTGAGGCTGGCCACAAACCTGCGATTCTCCTGTCTCAGCTTCCCAAGTACTGGGATTATAGACATGAGCCACCATGCCTAGCAACCCGGGGGCATTCTACCTCTGAGCTACACCCCCCAGCCCATTTTATTTAAAAAAATAAATAAAAATTTTAAAAAATAAAAAGTTTGAAAAGGGATGGGGCATGCAGCTCAGTGATAGAGTGCCCCTGGGTTCAAACCCTGCTAACACACACACACACACACACACACACACACACGCACGTGCAGAAAGGTACATACCCATCACCCCAACTAGCCAGAGCTTGCAGGTGTGACCCACATGCACAGGGAGGCGGGGAGAGCAGAGACCTTTCAGCTCCTCAGACTGCATTTGGAGGGGCATCGAGAGAGCAGGCGTTGTCACACACACCCCAGTTCCCCAGGCCTCAGCTGCCTGCAGCATGACACGAAGTCTTTTTTAAGAACCTGCATACCGGGCGCAGTGGTACACGCCTGTAATCCCAGTCTCTGGGAGGCTGAGACAGGAGGATCACAGGTTCGAGACCAGCCTGGACAATATAGCCAGATCCTGTTTCAAAATAAAAAGAAAAAAGGGCTGGGGTTATAGCTTGGAGGTAGAATGCCCCTGGTTCAATCCCTAGTACAAAAAACATATATATAAGAACCAGCTGCCATGCTGTCCTTGAAGGCTTCTGGGAGAGGTCTGCCTGGACGCCTCCGCTCGGAGCAGCCTGGCCTGGGGTGGGGGCAGCTGGCAGCTGGGCGGCTGCCCTGGGTGGAGGCCCGCTGCCTTCCTGTGCCCCCAGCAGAGGACGAGCCATCAGCGCTGCAAGTGGAGGGGGGTGCTCCTGGGGTTCTGATGTGGGTGGCGGGGGACAGGCAGGGACAAGGACGGGGTTCTCCTGTGCCTCTTTGCCAGTGGCCGCCTCCCTGCAGCCCCGCAGCCCCTGGCCCCAGCAGTGGCGAAAGCGTCGTGGTGACCTGTTTCTCAGGAGCCTGGGATCTGGGGCTGCAGAGGGTGTTTCGGGGGTTCATGTACACTTTCTTCAGGCCCCATCTTTGTTTCCTCTCACTGTCTTTCTGCTCCCTCCAACTGCCCAGTGCCAGTTGGAGCGATTAGCAGCGCTGGCACCACAACATATTGATGTTCGCCACAGTATCAGAGCCATTAATCTTGCTGGCTGAGGGACTCTGCACACCCACAGGGTTCTTCCTGCTCAGGTGGCCTGTGGGCAGGTGTCTGGGTCTTGTGGGTCTCAGCAAGACTGGGGGAGAGGGCACGAGGCTGGGTGGCCTCAAGAGTCTATTTTTTTTTTTGGTTATATATGTGCGTGTGTGCGTGCGTGTGTGTGTATATGGTACTGGGGATTAAACTCAGGGCATTCTACCTCTGAGCTACACCCGCAGCCCTATTTTATTTTTTATTATTTTCTATTTTTTATTTTATTTTGTGGTACTGGGGATTGAACTTGGGCATTCTACCACCACACTACACCCCTATTTTATTTTTTTTTGAAACAGGGTCTCACTAGGTTGATGAGAGTTTCACTACTTGCTGAGGCTATCCTTGAACCTGCGATCCTCCTGTTTGGTATTATAAGTGTGTGCCACCATGCCCGGCTCTATTTTATTTTTATTTTGAAGCAGGGTCTTGCTAGGTTGCTGAGAGTCTTGCTAAATTGCTGAGGCCGGTCTTGAACCTGCGATCCTCCTGTCTCAGCCTCCCAAGTACTGGGATTACAAGTGTGCACCACCATGCCCGGCATTGATGCTATATATTGAACCCAAGGGCATTCTACCTCTGATCTACACCCCCAGCCCTTTTTATTTTTTATTTTGGAATAGGGTCTCGCTAAGTTGCTGAGGCTGGTCTCGAACCTGCGATCCTCCTGCCTCAGCCTCCCAAGTGCTGGGATCACGGGCGTGTGCCACTGCTCTGGGCTTGACCTAAAGAGTCTTAACCGGGGGTTCGCTGGTTGGGAGGAGACTGGGCCTCTGCCCAGGGCTCTCCAGGGACCGATGGCTCAGAAAGTGTGGAATAAACTGCATGTGACTTCCGCTCTCCCTCCCTGTGACTCCTGCCTGAGAAGCTGGACTTCATGGGGCCCCAGGTGGGGAGGATGCGGGGAAAGCTGAGTGGCCCCTGCCCCCAGGCCCCTGGGGACAGTGTGGCGTCCGCCTAGTGACCAGAAACTGCCTTCCAGCCCTCAGGTCTCCTGAGGACAGAGTGATGGTGGGGGGACAGGGCTGCTGCCCAGTACTCGGCCTCCAGCCCTGGCCTCACCCAGGGGAGGCCTGAGGCAGAGGAGGTCTGCGGCCCCAGGGCCCCACTCCTGCTCATCCTATCCCACCTGCCCCAGCAGCCTCAAAAGCTGATTCCAGGATAAAAAGAAAACCCTAGCCAGGTTCAGTGGTGCACGCCTGTAATCCCAGTACTTGGGAGGCCAAGACAGGAAAGTCGCAGGTTCAAGGCCAGCCTCAGCAACTTAGTGAGACCCTCAGCAACTTAGCGAAAGTTTATTTTGAGCCTATTTCAAAATAAAAAATAAAAAGGAGCTGGGTGTGGTGGCACAAGCCTGTAAATCCCAGTACTTGGGAGGCTGAGACAGGAGGATAGCAGGTTTGAGGCCAGCCTCAGCAATTTAGCAAGGCCCTCAGTAACTTAGCAAGACCCTGCTTTAAAATTTAAAAGAGTGGGGAGGGCTGGGTTGTAGCCCCTAGGTTCAATCCCCAGTGCAAAAAAAAAAAAAAAATAAGAAAGAAACCCCTTCCTGTTTTGAGTTCCTAGGATAAATGTTCTAGATGGAGCAGGCGGCCACTCCCTCCTGTGAGACTGCCCTGCTGTCTGCCCAGCATTCCTGCCCACCAGGCTGCCCCAGCTGCTCCAGGCTCCTCAGCCCCCAGCTTCCTCCTGCTGCTCTGCTAAAGGCGACAGCCACAGGCCCTGACTCAGCCTAGTCTACACAGTACCAGCGGAGGCCTCAGCAGGACACCTGGCTGTCCCCTGGCCTGGCCAGCCCCTCTCCTGGTGTCCCAGCTTACACCCAGCAGTGCCGAGGTCCCCGCCTGAAGGGCTATTTTCAGCCCATGTGCTCATGCTGTCTCTTCTGCCTGGGACGCCCTTCTCCGGGTCAGTCTGGCTGCTCATTCTGGAGAGAAGTTCCTCCTGGAGGCCTCCCCCAGTGCCCTCCTGGGCCACCGCTGTGCCCTCAGTGCGGACGAGCCTGCCTCTAGTGATGGGACACTCGTGCTCTGCGATGCTCTACATCATTCTATCCTCACGTCGCATCACGGGGCTCTCCCCGTTCCCTGTCCTCACGCCGCATCACTGGGCTCTGCACCGTTCCCTGTCCTCACGCCTCATCACGGGGCTCTGCACCGTTCCCTGTCCTCATGCTGCATCATGGGGCTCTCCCCGTTCCCTGTCCTCACGCCGCATCACGGGGCTCTGCACCGTTCCCTGTCCTCATGCTGCATCATGGGGCTCTCCCCGTTCCCTGTCCTCACGCCGCATCACTGGGCTCTGCACTGTTCCCTGTCCTCACACAGCATCATATGAGCTGTTAGAAGGCTTGTTCTGGGCACCGTGTGATGTGTTGTTCAACCCCCCTGCGCCACGCTACCCACTGCGGCTTACTGCCTGCCTTTCTAGCGTAATTGAGCTCCTACTTGTAGTGGGGCCCCCAAATAATGCCACACTGTTCCCTCCACTGCAGCCCACCCAGCTAGGGCTGACTGCAAGTCCACAGCTGTGTGGCTCCCCCCTGGGGGGTGGCCCTGATCTGTGACGCGATGGTCTTCCCTCTGGGGCTGGCTGCTGTCATCAGCTTGGTGACAGAGCCCTCTTCCACGAGCACAGTCCTCACTGGGGTTTTGAGCTGATGGCTCTGGGGTTCTGGCCCAGGTGGTTGGGCCGCCGCCACCGCCACCTTATCCCTGTGCCATGTGTTAGTCCAGAGCCCCTCCCCGCTGTTCTCCTGAATCCTGTGACACCCCCTGGGGCCCACATTAGTCACCATGGGCTGAAAATGAGGTGAAGTCACCAGGTCACAGAGCCGGGCAGGGCTGGTTGGCTGGTCACCAGGCCACAGTTGCCCTGTCCCTTCCCCCGGGGGCGGTGGGCTGCAGGGTCTGTCTTACCCCGTGGGGCCTGGAGATGGTCTCTGTAACTTAGTGAGACCCTGTTTCAAGATAAAAAAAGGCTGGGGTGGTTCAATCCCCAGTACCAAGAAAAAAAAATTCAAAAACTCAAAAGAACCAAGAGGTGGGGACCAGTTAGCACCAGGACAAAGGCCCATGAGCCTCAGGGACCCTGGAGGCCCGTGCACTCTGATGATGTTCGCTGAGGCCGGGCATGGTGGCCCGCCTGTCATCCCAGTGCTTGGGAGGCTGAGGCTGGAGGATCGCAGGTTCAGGCCAGCCTCAGCTACTTAGCGAGACCCTGTTTCAACAAATAAAATAAAGCATGGGCTGGGGGTATTGCTGGGAGGTAGAATGCCCCTGGGTTCAACCTCCCCCCGTTTTCAAAAAGAGCCAAGCGCGGTGGCACACACCTGTAATCCCAGTACTTGGGAGGCTAAGACAGGAGGATCGTAGGTTCGAGGACAGTCTCAGCAAGTAGTGAGACTCTCATCAACCTAGTGAGAACCTGTTTCCAAATAAAAATAAAAAATAGGGCAGGAAGTGGAGCTCACAGGTAGAATGCCCCTGGGTTCAATCCCCAGTGCCACAAAACTAACTAACTAACTAAATAAATAAGAGAGAGCGGGTGCAGGACCGTCTGACCGCCAGTACAGGAGCCCCGCAGTTCTGGAAAGGGCTGGCCTCACTTCCTCTCTCTGGGGAGGCCGGCTCTGGCGCAGGGTCCCACCCCGAGGACGTGGGGCCGGCAGGGCTGGCCTTGTTGGCCATTTCGTTTCCTGCGGGGTCCCCAGAGCCCCAGTGCAGCCCAGTGTGGACCGTGCACCCGGCAAGCCTTTGCCCAGGGAGTGGGACCCCGTGTGTTCGGTTGTCTTCCTCAAGGATCCACTGGCAGCTCCTCCTGCCCCGCCGGGGTGGGATGGGGGATGGTCTGAAGTGAGGCGCCGCTCCTGACCTATGGCTCCAAACACCAAGTGCTTGGCTTTCATCTTCCCAACAACCGCATGTGGTAGATACTATCATTTCCATTTTATAAAGAAACCAAGGCACAGAGAAGTTAAGCAACTGGCTCAAGGCCACACAGACTGTAGAATGGGGAAATCGGAACTCAGTGGAGGTGGTCTGGTGCCGTAGCCTGTACGTGTAACCCCCGTGCTGTGCTGCCTGCCAGGGGTGTGCATTTGCACACTCGTGTGAGCGTGTGTGAAGGAATGCTCTCTCTCCTCTCAGTCTTGGCCTCTCTCCGTAGTGGAGTCACTGGTGGGGTGGCCTGATGGAGCGGTCCCCACCCCGCCTGGACCCCACAGTGGCTCCGGAACCTAGGGGAGCGGCGTAGGGATGACGGCAGAGATGAGAGGCGGGTCTTCTCATCTTAGAACTGCACCTACAGGGAACCCAACCGATTGATTACTCGGGCGGCCGGCGGTCTCCCCACCTTTCTCAGCCACCCGATTGGCGCCTCCTTGGGTGCTGTCCAGAGCAGACTCCCTCCTGGGCAGCTCCTGGAGACACTGGTCTCCACACAGGCTTGCTGGCCAGCGCTGGACCGGTCTGCTCAGCACCCCAGCACCCCCTGCTGTCGCTTTGGGGTAAGGGTGGGGAGGCACCGAGAGCTGTGGAGGAGCAGCACCTTCTGGGACTTTGGTCCTGGCTCTGGACACACCCGGCCCCCACTGCCAGCCACCGTCCTGTATGCTCCCAGTCGAAGGCCGGGGACTAGGGCTTGAACCCAGGGACATTCTACCTGTGAGCTGTACCCCAGCCCTTTTTATTTTTTGTTTTGAAACGGGGTCTCGCTAGGTTACTGAGGGTCTTGCTAAATTGCCGAGGGTCTCACTAAGTTGCTGAGGCTGTCCTTGAACCTGTGATCTTCCTGTCTCAGCCCCCATCCCAAGTCCTGGGTTACAGGCGTACGCCACCACACCCAGCTTGGCCATAACTTTGAAACTCTCAGATGCCCAGACCTCCGAGGACCCTCCCAGGCCAGACACAGTGCGGTCCTTGATCCGTTCCCTGTGACACCCTCCCTCGGAAAACAGCAGCCAATTCCAGCTGCTCATAAATTCCCTGCCTGTTACCCAAGGCGCCGGGGCGGGCGGGGCAGCAGGCGTCAGGATGGGCCGGTCCATACCTGCTTCCAGTTCTGGGGGTGTTTGGAGAAGCCCAGCCCCCACCTGTACCCAGAACAACTCCCCAAAGCTCTGTCCCCCGAGACTGGCAGCGTGGAGCTGCATCTGTGTGACGCGATTCGCACCACGCGACTGCGCTGTCATAGGACGCGTGCGTGCACGGGCACCGCAACGGCAGAGTGTGGCGCCCGATGGCGTCGGGTCCTCCTGATCGCGAGAGGGAGGCGACTTAGGTTTTTTGTTTTTTTCTGTTCACACTTCTGTATTTTCTATTTTTTCTCTGCAATTAACATACTATGCTGTTGCTACAATGAACATTTCTACTATGTAGATAAAAATTTTAACAGCTTCATTAAGATATAGTTTGGAGCCGGACGTGGTGGAACATACCTATAATCCCAGTACTTCAGAGGTTGAGACAGGAGGATCGCAGGTTTGAGGCCAACATTGTCAGCTTAGCGAGACTCTGTCTCAAAATAAAAAAATAAGAAAGGCTGGGGGTGTAGCCCACAGGTGGACTATCCCTGGGTTTGAGCCCCAGTATCACACAGGGGTGGCACGGGCTTGTTCCCCAGCCGTGAGAGCTCCCCCAGCCTTTGTGAAAAGCCCTTTTAGCCTCAGATAAACTTCCCTTTACCAGAGGTTTGGAGTGAGTTTCTCCTTCTCATGATGTAGCTGCGATTATGTGGTCGAATCTGTTGGGTAATACTGGGTAAATAAAGCCGCGTTCTTCACAGCAGAACTTCTCAGAGCCTTTAATATGCTAATATACGAAGTGACTTCATTTATTTTTAATTTTTTTGTGGTACTAGAGATTGAACGCAGGGGCACCCTACCTCCGAGCTACACCTGCAGTCTGATTTTATATTTTATTTGGAAACAGGGTCTCACTAAGTTGCGGAGTCCTCACTAAATAGCTGAGGCTGGCTGCAAACCTGTGCTCCTCCTGTCTCAGCCTCCCAAGGACTGGGATTACAAGCGTGCGCCACCACGCCTGTCTCACAAAGTGACTTTAAAATGAGATCAGGCGCGTTCAGGGCGGTGTGGCCACAGGTCATAGTGATTTTCAAGATGGGGTCAAGATCTGTGGTGTTGTCCAAACTCCTGGGCTACCTCAGCTGGCTAGTGCTCTGTGGGATACCCTCTGGGGAGTGCTAACCCACTTATGCCCCCCTCATTGTACAAGTAAGGGAATTAATATACAGAGAGGGAGAGGGAGTTACCCGAGGTCACACAGCCAGTTAATTGCAGAGAAGGTTCTGGAAGTTGAGGCCCAGTGTTCTAGCCACCGCGGCTCACTTGACATAAGACTTCCTTGGATGGATGATGTGTGGCTGGGATTCCTGGGCTGGGGCGGGGGGTCATGAGAATGCAGGCCAGTGTAGATATCAGAGCAATGGTGGGGTGGCCTCACTCCTGGGTGGTGGCTGGGGCTACGCAGGGTCTGAGAGCCGACTGGGCCTCCACTCCTTCCATTCCGCAGGCAGCTGGGTAGAAGCGGAAGTCCAGGCCGGTCCCCGCAGGGCCCGAGGGACAGCCAGCGCCGGGCCATCGCGGCTGTAAATGAGCCCGGGCCACAGACCCCGGGCAGCCCCGTGGGCTCCTTTCCACCTCGCCGTGGTCCTCAGACTCCGTAACAAGAAGCAGATTCCTGCGTAGCGGGCTGGGGAACGCGGGCCCTGCTCACCACATCAAGATCCTGCCCGCCTCTTTCCTCTCCCCGGCTTGGCCACAGGAGCTGCAGGGCCGGCCCCCGCCTCACCTCTCAGCCGGGCCTGCAAGCTCCCAGGGCCTGTGGTCAGCGGCCCTCCCGCCTTGCGGTTTGGCTCCCCGAGCCGCCTCCGTGTGGTAGGATAAACACTGCCGATCTGGATTCAAATCCGAGTTCTGCCAACTTCTAGCACTTTCCTCTCGGCCTGCAATTGCTCACCCCGAGAGGGGAGGCGGGGAGCTCTGAGCACACGGAGGTGCCTGGCAGATGTTTCCCCTTAAGATCGGTACGTAGCTGCTTGTTGCAGGAATCCGGGGAAATTCTCGCAGCTGTTTTCTTAGGCGTGCGCTGTACCAGCTGGAGGACGCGGTATTCCTTCTGGTGGACTTGGAGCCCTGGAGCAGCCTCCCCAGAGGGTAGAAACCCACAGCGGCCATGGCCGCTCCTCCCCTCCTGTCTCTTCTTGGTAGCGAAGCACACCCTCTGGTCAGATTTCTCAAGAAGAGCACCAGAGAGATGTGCAGGTCGGAGCGCCGAGGGAGCTAAAGGCAGCCCGGCCCAGCAGTTCTCACGCTGTCCCTCGGCTCCGGTTCCCAGGGTGGCCCGGGCTCCTCGCGGGAGGCACTGCGGTGGGATTCTGGGTCCCCTGTCTGCATCCCCTGCCCCCGAGGCTCCAAATAGACAGAACCATGTTTGTGCTTCTGGGTTAGGGCTTCAGAGACCAGACCTCATTTCTATGGCTTACAAGAAAGTTTGAAAAGTATTGACCTGCTGCAGGGTATGTGTGTGTGTGTGTGTGTGTGTGTGTGTGTGTGTGTGTTGAGGGGTGGGTACTAGGGATTGAACCCAGGGGCATTCTACCTCTGAGTTACACCCCCAGCCCTTTTCAATGTTTATTTTAAAACAGTCTCGCTAAATTGCCTAGGCTGGCCTCGAACCTGTGATCCTCCTGTTTCAGCCTCCCAAGTACTGGGATTCCAGGCCACCACTGCCTGGCCCTTTTTGTTTTATCTTATTTTCTTCTTATTATTAGTATTTTGTGTGTATGTGTGGTTCTGGGGATTGAACCCAGGGGTATTCTACCTCTGAGCTATACCCCCAGTCCTATTTTTTATTTTTTATTTTGAAACAGGGTCTCACGAAGTTGCTGAGGGCCTCACTAAGTAGCTGAGGTTGGCCGCGAACCTGGATCCTCTGGTCTCAGCCTCCCAAATACTGGGATTGCAAGCGTGCACCACCACTCCTGGCCCCAGCCCTATTTTTTAATTTTTATTTTGAAACAGGGTCTCACTAGGTTGATGAGAGTCTCACTACTTTCTGAGGCTGTCCTGTCTCAGCCTCCCAAGTACTGAAATTAGAAGCATGCTCCACCACGCCCGGCTGCCTGACCCTTTTTATGTTTTATTTTGAAACAAGGTTTTGCTAGGTTGCTGAGAGCCTTGCTAAGTTGTCAGGACTGTCCTCGAACCTGTGATCCTCCCTCCTCAGCCTCCCAAATACTGGAATTATAGGCGTGTGCCACTGCGCCTGGCTTGGCCATGACAATTTACAGATGAGAAAATGGGGGCCCAGAGGAGTTTAGCGACGTATGCCAGGCCGCCCAGCTGGCAGCTGGCATTGGGTGGGTAGGAGCCGCTTCTGATAGCTGGTCCTTTCTTTCAGGAGTGACTAGTCGCGGGCCACACCGGGGACACTGCTGGGGCTTCTCCAGTCCGGCCAGAGAAGGGGCCTCCTCCATGCCATCATTGCCAAGATGCCGCCGAGGACTTGCCCAGCCCCCTCCGCCCTCAGGGTCGTCCAGGCTGGCACGCCGGCCCCCACTCGGCCCTGCCTCACCGGCCGTCCACCGGCTGCTTCGCACTTTGCCTCGGCTGGCGGGAGGGAGCTTCCCGTCGCTCAGGTCCCTGAAGTTCACCGCCAAAGATTCAGAGAATGAACAGATGCCGGGGTGGGGCCCAGCAGCGAGGGGCCGCGCGCTCTCTGACGTCCGTCCATCCGTTCCTCCGGGCCTCCAGTCCCATGTCCAGCCAAAGACAGCGACTCACCAGGAGCTCGTGGAGGGAAGGACGTCGGTGGCCTGGCCCTCTGGGCTGCGCTCTGCAGCACCGGGCCCTGAGCTGGCCGGGTGCAGGAAGAACCTTCTGGGGGCTGCGAGGGGGCTGGGACAGGCCTGAGCCCCCCGCCCCGCGTCTGCACTGGCCGCCCAGGCCTCCATCTGGCTCCGTCTTGGGCCCCGAACGTCCTGAGAAGGGGGGAGAAACAGCGTCACCTGGACCTGTTCCATGGCGACCTGCCTGGGGCCTTGGCCCCCAGAGGCCCGCTGACTGGCCCTGGCCCGTGGTCCCCCTCAGGCCGGGCCAGCAAGGTGGCGCCCTGTGGTCCTGCAGGAGGCAGAGGGGAAGGGACCGGGAAGGGTGTCTTCAGAGCCAGGGCCGCGCCTTCCTTCTGCTAAAGGCCAAAGCTGTTCACACCTGTGCGCCGCCATCTGCTTCAAATTGAAGTAAAAGCCCACGTGTAAGAAGATGCTGGCGGTGTCCAGTGACTCTCTGGGGACAGGGACAGGGGCTAGGGGAGCCGGGAGCTGGGTGTGTGTGTGAGGGGCGGGAGCTGCCCACCACAGCCCCAGCCAGGGGACACTGGGAGATCTGGAGGCCTGGGCCGGGTTGCCCGGAGCCCTCTCCACTTCCTTCCCCATGAGTGTGTGAGGTGAGCGCAACTGTTTCTTTTTTTTAAAATGGTACTGGGAATAAAACCCAGGGGCATTCTACCTCCCAACTACACGCCCAGCCCTTTTTATTTTTTATTTTGAAATGGGGTCCCTAGGTTGCTAAAGGTCCCTAGTTTTGCTGAGGCTGGGCTTGAACCTGTATCCTCCTGTCTCAGCCTCCCAAGTACTGGGATTATAGGCGTGCACCATCGCATCTGCCTGGACCACTCTTTTTTTTTTTTTTTTTTTTTTGCGGTACCGGGGATTGAACCCAGGGGCGTTCTACCTCCGCGCTATACCCCCGGCCCTATTTTTTTATACTTTATTTTGAAACCGGGTCTCACGAAGTTGCGGAGGGCCTCATTAGGTAGAGAGAGAGAGAGAGAGAGAGACAGGGAGAGAGAGAGCTGAGGCTGGCCGCGAACCCGGATCCTCCGGTCTCCGCCTCCCAAAGTACTGGGATTACAAGCGTGCGCCACCACGCCCGGCTGGACCACTCTTTTTGATCCCATTTCACAGACGAGGAAACCGAGGTCCCCAAGGAAACCGGCCAGTCAGCAACAGAGCCAGTCTTGTCTGATGGCCTTGTCCAGCTTCTGTGCTCTCGGCCCCTTCCTTCCTTCCTGTCTTTTCTTTCTTTTTTTGTTTTTTTTTTTTCAGTACTGGGGATTGAACCCAGATGCATTCAACCACCGAGCTACACCCCCAGCCCTATTTTTTTTATTCTTTATTTTGAAAAAGGGTCTCACTAAGTTGTGGAGGGCTTCACTAAGTAGCTGAGGCTGGCCACGAACCTGCGATCCTCCTGTCTCAGCCTCCCAAGTCCTGGGATTACAGGCATGCGCCACCGCACCTGGCTTTCTCTATGCCCCTTTCTGCCCCACTGCCATTCCTGGAGCCTGTGTCTTAGGAGGCCCTGACACGTGGCCCCATCTCAGTGGTCTTGAGCTGGGGACCGTAAGGGCCATGGGGGATGGGGGAGGTGGCAATGAGGTAAGAAATGGGTAAAGACAGCCAGGCATCAGGGACAGGACCACACAAGTCCAGGGGAGTCCAGGGGCTGGAGGTGGCAGCCCGCCGGGTGCATGACCTTGGGCCCTCCAGGGCTCTCTCCTGCCCAGGCCCCTGCACTGGGCTGTGGCTGGACTTCTGTGGGCAGAGCTGCAGAGGGCCCCTCCTCCTGCACTCTCATGCCCGGGCCGCCCTTTCCCGAGGACCAAGGTGTTGGGGCTGGCCCTGGACTCGTGGGTGTGCATGTGAGCAGGGTATCAGGCTGCTCTCAATTTCCTAGAGCAGGGTGCCCTGGAACAGGCTGGGCAGAGTCGTCTCTGGATGGGACCAAGAGGAAGGGACAGTCAGGAAGGGTCAGCGCCCTGGGACCCCAGTCCCAGGTCACGCACCATGCGGTGTCCTTCTGAGCCTCTGAGCACCCTGTGGCACTTCCCCAGAAGCGGGGCATGAGTCCAGCCAGTATCCATCCCGATGTGAGAAGCCCCAGACCCAGGGAGAGACACAGCCCGAGGCTCTGCCCCTCGCCCCTCTCCCGATCATGGTCTGCACAACTTACTTCTTTTTCGTTCTGTGCACATCCCACACCAAGCTAGGCACTGGCAGAGAGGTGGGTCCCGGGTAGCACAGGTCTTGGCAGAGCTGTGGTTCTACCCAGAGTGTGGCACAGACAGCAAGTACTTACGGTCAGGTGACTAAGGTGTTGGGAGCTTCAGGCAAGAAAGAACTAACTCCCTGGGGGTATTAGGAAGGGTTTTCCTGTGAAGGGGCCATGTGAGTTGGGTCTTGAAGGGTGAATAGAAGTTTTCTGAACCAAGGAATAACAGAAAGACTTTCTGCACAGAGAACTCAGTGTCAACAACATGGATGCGTGTGTGTGCGTTCATGTGTGCACGTGCAGATGTATGTGAATGATTAAAAGTCCCTGCTCTAGCTGAGCGTGGTGGTGCATGCCTATAATCCCAGTGCTTGGGAGGCCGAGACAGGAGGATCACCTATTCGAGGTCAGCCTTGGCAACTTAGCAAGACCCTCAGCAACTTAGCGAGACCCTGTTTCAAAATAAAATAAAAACTAAAAAGGGCTGGGATTGTAGCTTGGAGGCAGAATGCCCCTGGGTTTGATCCCCAGTAAAAAGTCCTGGCTCTTCCTTCCAGCTTCCTCCCTCGTGCAGCAGCTGTGTCCCTATGCGCAGGCACGTGCCCCAGACACTCCCTCTTGTGTGCACACATACACCCAGACACCCACTTGTGCACACTCCCAGTAAAGGGAAATCCACTTCAGATATACTCGAATCCCATCGGCAGCGGGTGCACACAGCGACAAGAGAAGACTCGCCAAGTTAGAAACAGTGACGAGCGTGCGCTCAGGGCCTCGTGGGGTGCGTGGGGTGTTTTCCTGTGGGGCAGAGGATTTGAGGCTCACCCACGTGCCTGCGGCTCACCTACGTCTCCTCTGGGAGAGACCACAGAGGGCTGAGGGCCGTGTCGAGGGCCCTCGGATCTGCGTGGGTGTGCAGTGAAGCTCACCTGTGCACACGTCTGCGTGTGCACGCCAGGTTCCTGCTCCTAGCCAGACAGAACCACGAAGAACGGCGCGGAGGTGGCGGTCCCCGGCGCAGGCCAAGCCTTACGAGACGCTCACAACCGCAGAGGCCACCGCAGGCTTCCTGCAGCAAGCGGCCTGGATGCTTCCAGATGGTTCTAGAGCAGTGGGTGAAGATGTGGAGAGGAGTTTCCCAAGTGGCTGTCCATCTGCACATGCACTGTACTCCTCCAGGTCCTGGGCTCCCCGCCACCATCTGCACCTGACTCGCCCTTCAAAGCCCTGAGCTGTCCGATTGTGTGCATACAGCAGCACTGGGGATGGAACCCAGAGGCACTCTATCTCTGAGCTGCACCCCCAGCCTTATTTTATTTTTTATTTTGAAACAATGTCTTGCTAGGTTGCTGACAGTCTTGCTAAGTTGCTGAGGCTGGCCTCAAACCTACAATCCTCCTGTCTCAGCCTCTCAAGTACTGGGATTATAGGTGTGTATCACCACGCCAGCTTCATTTTTTTTTTTTTGGTATTGGGGATTGAACCCATGGGCATTCTACCTCTGAGCTACACCCCCAGACTTTATTATATTTTATTTTTATTTTGAAACTTGGTCTCCATAAGTTGCTGAGGGTCTCACTAAGTTGTTGAGGCTGGCCTCAAACCTGCGATCTTCCTTTCAGCCTCCCAAGCACTGGGATTGCAGGCGTGCGCCACCGCATCTGCTTGTGTTACCCTCCTTTCCCTGGATCGCCCCACCCTTACCGGTTCTGGTTCCTCGTACTCTCAGGCCAGTAGGGCAGGAGTAGGTGGGTCCCAGGGGTGGGACACAGTGCAGAGCGGCGCAGCAGGGACATGCTGGGAGCCACAGGCACAGCGGAGGCCCCCTCTGCCCAAGGGCTCGCCTGTGGTCCTGGGCAGACACTTGGGTCCCACTGCTTGGGTTGAGACAGACGCCTGCTGTGGTCAGCCATGCCCAGCCTGCCCGGCTGGACCGAGGGCACCTCCTGCCCTCCAGCCTGCTTCCTGACCAGAGAAAGGCCTTCTGAGGCCGCATGCAGCCGAGTGTCCCATGTTGCGACCCTCCTCGTGGCCGCCTCCTGCTCCTGGCCCCAGCGAGGCATGGAGGGGTCCTGCCTGTGCCCTGCAGGCTCTCACCTCCCTTGTGGTCCCCGGGACCCTGACAAACTACATGCGCCTCCCTGGAGCCAGGCACCCCGAGAACGTAGATGATGACTTCAACTGTGTGCTACAGACCTGTGGACCCACCGCGTCTCATCTCCAGATGGTACTGTCAGCGCCCACAGAGCAAGCACTGGTCTAACTCGATTCCAAAGCCTCCACAGGACCTTGCAGAATGTATATATTGTGTGTGGGTTTTTTTTTATTGTTTTTGTTGTTGAACAAATAAAAAAATGGAAAATATAGCCGGTGTGGTGGTGCACACCTGTAATCCCAATACTTGGGAGGCTGAAACAGGAGGATCATAGGATCGAGGCCAAACTCAGCAACTTAGCGAGACCCTGTTTCAAAATAAAAATAAAATTGGGGTAGGGGTGTGACTCAGATGTAGAATGCCCTTAGGTTTAATCCCCAGTAGCCCTATAAATAAATAAATAAATTAATTAAATATAATATAATATATGGGAGGCTGTGACATGAGGATTGCAGTTTGGAGACCAGCATGTAGTCACTTAGTGAGACCCTGTTTCAAGATAAACTAAAGATAAGGCTGGGGGCAGGGGATGTAGCTCAGAAGTAGAGCGCTGCTGGGCATGGTGGTACACGGTTGTAATCCCAGTACTTGGGAGGCTGAGACAGGAGGATCGCAGATTCACAGCCAGCCTCAGCTACTTAGTGAGGCCCTCTGCAACTTAGTGAGACCCTTTTTCGAAAAAAGAAAAACAGGGCTGGGGATGTAGCTCAGAAGTAGAGTGCCCCTGGGTTCAATCCCCAGTACCACATACACACACACACAAATGACAATAAAGATAAAAATAAAAACATCTCCACCCGCCTCGCGTCCAATAGGAAGGGGGGGGGGTTCCAGGGACCGCAGCCTGAGGTCACTGGCTTTGGTCTCCTGGGTCCCTGAATTCGTCATTTCTCCCCCACTTGCCTCCTGTGGTGGGTTGCTCCTGGAGGAAGCCGCCTTCCTTCATGTCCCCAAAGCCTTGATCACACGAGACAGGCACGTGGAGGAATTGTCTTTCCTGTTCTTGATCAATTTTTTTTTTAATTTTGCGGTACCGGGGATTGAACCCAGGGGCATTCTACCTCCGAGCTACACCCCCAGTCCTATTTGTTATTCTTTATTTTGAAACAGGGTCTCACTAAGTTGCGGAGGCCTCACGAAGTAGCTGAGGCTGGCTGCGAACCTGTGATCCTCCTGTCTGAGCCTCCCAAGTGCTGGGATTTCAAGTGTGCGCCACCACGCCCTGCTTGATCAATTTTAATGTTTACATTCACAAAACAAACAAAGCCCCTGACTTCCTCATTTACGTAGCCGATTTCATTGATTTTGGACTAGAGTTATAAAATTTTCTCCTCTGGCTTCACTACATTTCTGGTTTGTGACTCACCTGAAGTCCTCCTGCAGCTGCTATTCAAATTTGTTTTTTTTTCTTCATTCTGACTCCTTCCATGCCCACCCCCTCCCGGGTCACCACCAAATCCAGGCTTGAAAACCAGAGAGTACAAGGTGCGGTGGTCAGTGCATGGTGCCGAGCCGACAGGTCAGCAGGCCGGGCTGCTCGGTGAGCCAGCACTCGGGCCTTGAAGAGAACTCCTACATTACCCTCCTGGCCCATTCCTGGAGGCAGATGGGCAGCAGCGGGAGCAAGGGACGGGACAGGGCCAGCCTCCTCCCTGACGGCGGCAGAGCCCAGACCAGGCCCTGCACCGCCTTCAAAGCCATCTGGCCCCCAGACGGTTTCCATCCGCCAGGATTTCATTTCTAGCCTCACAACCAGAAGTTCCTGGAGAACCCCCTCTTTCATGCACACACATGCATACAACACGCACACATTTTCCTTTTAAATAAAGAACTAAAAATACTTCCAAGTCCCTAAATGGAGAAATTTCCATTTTTGGAGAAGAAAACAACCAAAAAAAGCAAGTTTTTTGTTTTGTTTTGTCTTTTAATACTTTGGGGTAACTATACTGACCTTTATTTTAAAAATAAAAATCAGGGTAAAGGGTTCATTTTATTTTTGGTACTGGGAATTAGACCCAGGGGCATTCTACCTCTGAGCTACCCTCCCAGCCTTATTTTTTTTTAAATTTTGAAATGGGGTCTTGCTAAGTTGTTGAGGCTGGACTTGAACCTGTGATCCTCCTGACTTGGCCTCCCAAGTACTGGAATTACAGTGGTGCACCACCGCACCCAATTTCAACAAAGATTTTAGTGCCTTTTTTAGGTGTGAGAAGCTGCCTAGGAAGCTAAATATTGCAATTTGGGGAGGAGCACGAAGATGATTAAAGTTAGGCCTTTGTTTTGTGGTCCTGGGGATTGAAGCCAGGAGCATTCTACCTCCGAGCTACCCGCCCAGCGCATTTTTATTTTTTATTATCTTTATTTTGAAACAGGGTCTCACTAGGTTGTTGAGAGTCTTGTTAAGTTGCTGAAGCTGTCCTCAAACCTGCAATCCTCCTGTCTCAGCCTCCCACGTGCTGGCATTACAGGTGTGTGCCACCATGCCCAGCTTAAAGTTAGGCCTTCTAAGAACACAAGATTCAATGGTCTCCCCATCCCCACCACCACTGGGTATCACAGCATAATACATCCCTTGTGAAGGCTCTGAAAAAAGTCCTGCAACAGGAAAAGTTGTTTAACTTTATGAACTCAGGTTTTTTTTTTTGTGTGTGTGTAGTACTGGGGATTGAACCTAGGGGCATTCTACCTCTGGGCTACACCCCCAGCCCTATTATTATTATTTTTTTTTTGCAGTACTAGGGATTGAACCCAGAGGCGTTCTACCTCCAAGCTAAACCCCCAGCCCTATTTTTTGTTCTTTATTTTGAAACAGGGTCTCACTAAGTTGTAGAGGGCCTCACTAAGTAAGTAGCTAAGCTGAGGCTGGTTGCAAACGCAGGTCCTCTGGTCTCAGCCTCCCAAGTACTGGGATTACAAGCGTGCTCCACCACGCCCGGCTTTAATTTTTGTTTTGAAACAGGGTCTCACTACATTGCTGAGGCTGGTCTTGAACCTGTGCTCCTCCTGTCTTAGCCTCCCAAACACTTGGATTACAGGCGTGTGCCACCACACGCAGCTGGCACTATTTTTGTGTGCGTGTATGTTACTAGGGTTGGAACCCAGGTGCATTCTACCTCTGAGCTACACCCCCAGCCCTATTTTATTCTTTTATTTTGAAACAGGTCTCACTAAGTTGCTGAGGCTGGCCACAAACCTGCGATCCTCCTGTTTCAGCCTTCCAAGTACTGGGATTACAAGTGTGTGCCACCACGCCCGGCTCTTATTCTTTCTTTCAGCGCTGACCTCTCAGGAACACCAGGAGGGGTTCCTGGAACACAGTTTGGGAACTGTTGGTCTATGGAGCCATCCTATATTTGGTTTTAGGATGAGCAGGAATTTTCCCACCCACACAATTGCCCCAGTCATGACAAAAGGGGTTTGGTTGTGTCTCCAAACTCAAGGCAGAGGCGACCCTGAGTGGGGAGGTATTCCCAAAGGGAGCTGTGGTCACCGTGGGGGAGGAGCAGGGGAGAACCTGTCCTCCCAGTCCCTCGGGGCCTTGGTCCTGCTGCGCTGTGGGAGCTGTTAGAAGGCCCCTGTCCCCGCTTTGAGGTCAGGACTGAGGGGTCTGACTGGCCACCAGGAAACTCTCCTCCTTTTCCACAGGCTCACAGGTCCTGGTCTGGCTAGCCAGGCGTAGCGGTGCCCGCCTGTGAACCTAGTACTTAGGAGGCTGAGGCAGCAGGATTGCAGGTTCGAGGCCAGCCTCAGCAACTTAGCAAGACCCTATTTTAAAATAAAAAATAAAATGGGGCTGGGAGTATAGCTGAGAGGTAGAGTGCCTCTGGGTTCAATCCCCAGTAGCGCGCAAACACACACACACACACACACCATGCCCAGCAGACTCCGATGAGGGCCCGGGGGGCCACCTTGTTCCCGCTAAGAGAGCTCTCTTCTTCCTCCTGCGACGTTAGCTGTTGAACAAAGACCTCCTCTAAACTCGCCCTTTTAAGCCTGCTCTGCCAGGCGTCGTCCATGACGGAAGGAAGAGGCATGTGGTCACATCTGCTGTCCTCGCTGGGCAGCGGCTCGGCTGGCCCGTCCTCTCTCTAGGCTCTTGGCCCTTTCTGGGGCTGTGGCCTTCCTCTGGCCCTCAGGACTGTTTCCTCCCCAGGCCTGAGCACTGTTCCAAGGAGCCAGCTCCTGGCCCTGTGGGTTTCCTTACCGGCAGGGCCTTGGCAGGCCGGGCTGTGTTGATGAGGTTTAATTAACGCAGGATCCGCTTTCTGCTGTCCCGGGCGGTGAGCGGCGCCTGCCCGGAGCTCAAGGACACAGGAGCCCTTTGTTCTCCGCAGAGACCCAGCTGCCCACGCAGCTGTCATGGCTGGGACAGCTGCTGGCCTCGAGCTCTCGGGGTCCTGCCCTGTCCCCTCGCAGGGCTTAGCCAGGTGCCACCCTCAAGATTGAAGTCCTTCCCCAGGGCCGTGTCTCCCGCGTGTCCAGGAACGTCCTGGCCCGTCCTAAACCCGAATATTCTGGTGGCTCCATAGCCCACAGTTCCCAAGCGGCGTCCGGGAGCCCCTGCCCGGTCCCTGCGTGGTCCCACCCTGTTCACCTGTGGGCGTGTCCTGGGGTCTCTGGTCCTCTCTCCGCCCACACTCAGAAGGCACTCCCTTTGGGAACGATGACTTCCGAATTCCTACCTGTAGCCCAGTGACAGCGAGCTCCCACTCAGAGTGAAGCCAAGGCCTCACAGTGGCTCCAAGGAGGAGGAGGACAGAAGGGAGGAGGAAGAAGAGGAGGAGGAGGAGAGAAGGAAGGAGGAGGAGAGGAGGGGAGGAGGAGAGGAGGGGGAGGGGAGGAGGAGAGAAGGGGAGAAGGAGGAGGAAGAGGAGGAGGAGAGAAGGGGAGAAGGAGGAGGAGAGGAGGAGGAGAGAAGGGGAGAAGGAGGAGGAAGAGGAGGAGGAGAGG
>PVJS01018172.1:12104-35318 GCA_004027185.1 Glis glis | reverse complement strand
TTGTAATCCCAGTACTTGGGAGGCTAAGACAGGAGGACTGCAGGTTCAAAGCCAGCCTCAGCAACTTAGTAAGGCTGTCAGCAACTTCTTGTTTCAAAATAGAAAATAAAATAAGGCTAGGGGTGTAGCTAGGAGGTAGAATGCCCCTGGGTTCAATTCCCAGGAACACACACACACACACACACACACACACACACACACACAAGTATACAACAGAGAAGTATTTTCTACTAAGGTAATATCACCTAAATTTTATTTATTTATATCTGCCATCCTAAATACATCTATCTATATTTATTTATTTTTCTGTGTTGGGGATTGAACCCAGGGCCTCACACATGCTAGGCAAGCACTCTACCACTGACCCATATCCTCAATCCTTTTTATTTTTTATTTTGAGATAGGGTCTTACTAAATTGCCCAAACTGGCCTCAGACTTGTGATCCTCCTGTCTTAGGCCCTGGAGTAGCTGGGATTATAGGTGTGCATCACCACACCCAGCATTAAAAAAAAAAATTGAGCAGAGCACAAGATCACCTAGGCTGTAGTGCTAAACAAATGCTAGCTGTTATAATTGTATATTATTAAAAGCACTTGGCCTGAGTTGAGGTGAGAAGTCTACATTTTTCAAGGCATGTAATAATGTGGTAGTTCTCAAGGGACAGGTTTGAAGTTCCAGAGGTCCAAAGTGGGATCCACCAACTCATACTGCGTTGATACTAGTGAGCATTCAACTTTGGGGTATAGTCAGAAAGCAGCAGCACAGAGTAGGGTAGAAGAACCCAGGGCAAGAGAGCCTATCTCACTTATAATTAATTCTCTAAAGCGGGCATTGGCAAACTTTTACCGTAAAAGGTCACATGGTAAATATTTTGATCCTTCTGGGCTATATAGCTTTTATTCCAATGACTTAGCTCTGCAGCTGGAGTGCAAAACCAGCCAGAGACAATATAGGAATGAATGGATATAACTGGATGTAGTGGTACATGCCTGTAATCCCAGTACTTGGGAGGCTAAGACAGAAGAGTTGCAGGTTCGAGGCCAGCCTCAGCAACTTAGTGAGACCCCCCAGCAACTTACTGAGACCCTGTTTAAAAATAAAATATAAAAAGGACTGGGGTATAGCTCAGAAGTAGAATGCCCCTGTACTGGGTTCAATCCCCAGTACCAAAAAAAAAAAAAAAGAGAGATGAATGTTTCATCTTATTTTATTATTTTATCCTCTAGTTTTATTTATTTTTTAAGTTTCATTTTGTTGAGTCTATGTTTTTTAGTGTTTTGCTGTGGAAACACTCACAGGGAATTTTCCTTGGGTTGTATTGTGTGTTTTTTTCTAGACGGGGTTCTTCATTTGGTATTTTGGTATGCCCGATTCCTTTCTTCTGTCATGTGTGCGTGTTTGCCATGGTAATGCCATCATTTTTGTCTTGTTCCTTTCGAATGCACTTGTTGGAATTTGCTATGGTGTACACACTTGCTTCTGGATGCTTCCCCTTGTGAGATTTGTTTCTCTTCCATCTGGAGGACGGTTTGCAGGCTACATGTGGAGATTGGAACCACACGTCCCCTTTGTTGGGAGACCTGAGTTTGTGCTTTTGTGTGAGAATCTGTTAAATATTCCATAGCAAAGATCAATCGAAATAGCCCAGGATGTATTTTAGTCTTTGGAAGATTCTCCCAGGCTTTAGTTCATTTTTCCAATTCTTTAATGGACCCCTGGAAAATGGTAAGGTCTGGAATATTTAGCTCCTCCTGTCATGGTCTAGTCACTTCATTGTTCTTCAAGTTTTTCATTTTTGAAGGGAGAGGAGATATAGTAATGAGAATTTTCCATATTTGTTTGACTCAAAATGTTAGTATTGCTTTTGGTAAATGTAATGGTTTGGATTTAGAATGTCCCTAACCCTAGATCTCTTGGAAGCAAGGCAGCCATGTTGGAGACGGGGCTTGGTTGCTAGGAGGCGTCCCTGGGGGTGTGGCCTCAGGGATTATATATGGTCCCTCCTCTCCTTCCTCTCTCTCTTGCTTCTGGCCTCAATGACGTGAGAGCAGAGTTCTTGTTCTCTCCCTCTCTCTGCTTCCTGAGGCTGCCAATGAACCCAGCCTCTCCTGGACTGAACCCCTGAAATCTCCAGAATTGTTGTGTTCAGGTCTAAGCTGTGGTACTCAGGGGTTTGGATTACGGCAGTGAGACCGACACAGTGAGTCAGGTTGAGATTAGTAAACCTCCCAATCCTTATTTATTTATCTGTACTGGGGAATGAACCCAGGGACATTCTACCTCCGAGCTACATCCCCAGCCCTATTTTTTATTCTTTATTTCCTCACTAGGTTGTGGAGGGCCTCACTAAGTAGCTGAGGCTGGCCACGAACCTGGATCCTCTGGTCTCCGCCTCCCAAGTACTGGGATTACAAGCGTGCGCCACCACGCCCGGCTTCCAATCCCTTTTTATTACTCTTGTTTTTGGCATAAGCTTAGACTCTTCCCTGTTTGGTAACTGGATATTTTTTCTTTCTTGCTTTTCAGCTTGCTTATGGACCATTTTGTCTACTTGAGAGCAGTATGGTATGGTGATAAAAGATAGAAGCTTTGGCTTCAGTCTGCTGGGGATCAAATCTCCGGGCTGTCACTCACTATGGTTTGTGCTTCACTTTCCACATCTGTAAAATGGGGATAATAATAATAATAATAATAATAATGATAATATTGTTTTTCATAGAAATATATTATTAAATGAGTCAAAACATATGAAATCCTCAGACTAATGTCTGTTACATGTTCAGCACTATTTATGTACACTTTTGCTATTATTATTGTATGTTTTGGATTTTTGTTTTCTCAAATATTGGGATAAGGGAATTTGCTATTTGGTTCACTCTGTCATGTTGACCTTCTGCTACACAGTTTTTAAGCTCTATAGCCATTCTTTATTAAAAATGAAACCTAAAAAGCTGCTTAACAGATTGTATTTCACTCACTTCTAGATGGTAGAAGCCGCAGAAATGAAAAGGGGCCATTGATATGTTTAATAGATAAATAGATTGGAAAGGGATAACCTGTTATTCTGTGTCTTTTTTTGTTTGTTTGTTTTGTTTTCTGTGGTACTTGGGATTGAACCCAGAGGCATTCTACCTCTGAGCTACACCCCCAGCCCCTTTTTCCTTTAAAAAATTTTTTTTGTTTTGAAATAGGGTCTTGCTAGGTTGCTGAGAGTCTCCCTAAGTTGCTGAGGCTGTTCTCAAACCTGTGATCCTCCTGTCTCAGCCTCCTAAGAACTGAGATTATAGATGTGCACCACCACGCCCTGCTTGCACTTCTGTTTATCAGTAAAATTAACTTATGTCTGGCTGGATGTGGCTTTGATTTATTCTGCTGCCTTGGCTGGTATGTGACTTGACTAGCTTTAGACATATACTTTCTACTTCATTGTTTATTTCACCCTAGGCTCTTCCAAGTCCCTCCGCCATCTTGTCTTTTGGTCACAATGGCCTTTTCTATGCTGGAAGTGATGTTGTCTCCAGACCTTTTGACTCTTTCACATGTGAAGGAGCCTCTGCATTTCAGCTCTGATGGCAGAGAGATGGTTCATGCCTGTTTATGCTTTCACCCAAAGTTTTAGATACCAACTCATCTATCACTTGATTGTGGGATTCAGGGTGAGAGAATCCTATCAAAATTGGGGACATTGGCTCCTAAGAAAATTCTTGACTTGTCAAGATTAATGGCACTTTTTCAACAGTTTGCATTGTGGACTTGGGATTTATGGACAGGCCATAGATTATTTATAATTCCTCTCCCCACATCCTCTTACAGTATGAGTGCTTTTGAAATCTTGGAATTATATTATAGCAAAATTGAAATAAACAGTTCCATTTCAATAAAATCAGCATTTCTGAATGGGATAGGCAGTTAAAATTAATTTCTTTATAAAATGGAGATCAAATATAAAATCCATTTTATCTCAGTTTTTATTTTTCAGTAGAGTACTTTCCTACCTGAATGTTAAACATGAGAAAATTACCTTGAACCAACACTGGCCCAGGACTTAATCTGAAAATCAAAGAATACCTTTGATACCAGTTTGTTTTCTCCTAAAAATAGATTTTTTTCATGAAAGAAAGTTTGTTTCTTGAGTTATGAGTAATTTGAAGCTTGATATTTTTCTCCCAGGTCTTGTTTATATGCTACCACACTATGGGGTGTGACCAAAATATTTGGTCAGTCTGAGTCACTGTGGCTCATGAGGCCAGTTACATAAGTCAAGGTCTAATAGGTCCAAGTTTCTCTGTAGCTAGTCTCCACAGGAACCAAATGACAAGACAGATCTTTTAGTCATGTCTACTTCTGCCATATTCATATGACCATCACAGAAAGGGAAAGAATGGGGACATACTTCTTTAAACAAATTAGGCAGCATTGCAAGTATTCAGAGTAATTCTCAAAGTACGTATAATAGTCCTCAGGTTACCACAACCCAAATTTAACACAGGATTTGAGGACTCTTAAATCCTTAAAAAATTAACTGGAAAAGGTGAAGGTGCCCTCGCCCCAGGGTACTCCTCCCTCCCTCTTTCCCTACAGATCATGGCTCTGAAGACTGCACAAGTGTCATAGGGCTCCTTTGAGATTGGGGGGATTTAAAGGAGAACCCAGTTATTGTCTTGACTGACTGCATTCGGTTCTTCTAACCTGTTTTCTTTAAGTTATTCCTCTGTCCCAGCTTCCTGCAGGCCATCAGGAGATGCGCATGCGGAGAATGGAAACCGTACCCAGCCCTAGCACCAGGAGCCCCCAGAAGGACACCGGCAGGATCCCGCAGAACCAGACTTGCAAGCAGTCCAAGGAAGAGGACTGTGCACAGGCATATCTCTTGGTTCCCTGCGTTTATCCTTCCCCTGTATAATCCAAGAGCTAGGATTTTCTTGACTGGATGTCTTCCTAGTCTGGCCAAATGGAAATAAATTCCTTTCCTGCTTCACCACCACCCTTCTCTGTTAATTGGACTTTTGAGGTAGTGGGTGGTTGGACCCAGTCTGTTAAGACCCTCAGATCAGGCCTCTGGCCGAGTACTTGGGTAATATAAGCATCAGTTATTCATTGCGATGTGAAAAATATCATCCCCCCCCAAACTGAGTGACTTAAATGAACCACCACCTATAATTAGAATCCAAAGAGCAGCTGGGTGTTGCTACTGACAATGAGCTGGGACACGGCTTATCTCACTCAGGGCTTTCTTGTGTGTCTATGGTCAACTGGCAGGTCAGCTGGGTGCTGGCTTGTCTTAGCATGGCCTTAATCATATGTCTGGCGGTTAGCTGATTGTAGGCTGGGGCGGTGAGGTTGTCTGGGCCATGCGTTGCTCATTGTTTAGCTGGCTAACTCGGGCTTATTTACAAGGAAGCAGCAGGACTGTAAGAGGGAGAATGGAATGGAAGAGTGCAAAGCTTCAGGCAAAATATTTCTTCCTCTGCATCCTTCTGGTGAAAATGAGTCACAAAGATGCCAGATTCAAGGCATGAGGAAACAACACTTTTTCATGAAAGGAATAGTCAAGTCACAAGGGGCAATGGATTTCTAGGAAGGGTGGAAAATTCTGACCATTTTGTGATCTACTGCAAAGCATGGGTATTTTCTCCATTATGTGTTTGACGTTTTTAGAAGGAGTTTATATTTATAAATGATACATTGTATTATTAAATTAGAATAATTAATATCCTATTCAATATATGCTTTTGAACATTGTTTTCTTTAAATTCACGATTATGAAGCCGGGCGTGGTGGTGCAGGTTTGTAATCCCAGTACTTGGAAGGCTGAGACAGGAGGATTGCAGGTTGAAGGCCAGCCTCAGCAATTTAGCGAGACCCTGTTTCAAAAGAAAAAGAAAAGCTGGGCGTGGTGATGCATGCCTGTAATCCCAGTACTTGGGAGCCTGAGACAGGAGGATCACAGGTTCAAAGCCAGTCTCCTCAATTTAGCGAGGCCCTCAGCAACCTAGTTAGACCCTGTTTCCAAATAAGAAATAAAATTGGGCTGGGGGTATATCTAGGAGGTAGAATGCCTCTGGGTTCAATCCCCAGTACCAAAAAAAAAAAAAAAAATTCATGATTATGTTTTTGACATTTATTGTATTGGTGAATTTATCTCACATAATACCACAATTTGTGTGCACATTCTTTTCTTGGCTGACGTTTAGATTACTTCCTATTTCTTTTGTGATCCCCAGCAAAACAGCAATGAACCGGCATGTACACAATTTCAAGTCATATATGAGAGTTTCTCTAGATACATTTCTTAAAATGGACCTATTGGGTTCTATGACACATATATTCTCAACTTTACTGAATATTGACAAATTGTTCTCCAAAGTAGGTGGAGCCGTTTACACACCCACTGAGGGTGTGTAACAGGTTTATTATCCCTGTGTCCTTATTACAAATTGCACTTTGTATTATCAGTTCTTTTGATTTTGTGTGCAGCCAGTTGGAGATTATCATTTTTTTTCTTTGCTAGGAATGGAACCCAGGGCCTCATGCATGCTAGGCAATCACTGAGCTACAACCCCAGCCTCGATTATCTTCACCTTAATTGCATATCAATTTATTAAGGTTGAGCATATTTTCATATTTATACTGGCCAGACAAATTTCCCTTTCTGTGAATTATTTATTCATATATTTCAACATTTAAATTTTGAGAAAATATTGCAAGTGTTCCCATTAAATTATTTATCTTTTCTTTTCCATTGGTAGTACTATGAAAGATATATAAATACTGGAAACCAATGCTTTTTATGTATATGTATCATCTTTTAGATTGTAGCATATCACTTGTTTATTGTATCTTCTGTTATACACATGCTTTTAAATAATAATATGGCAAATATGTCAGTATTTTTCTTTATGGTTTGTGCACTTTTTGTGTTTTTTATGAAAATCTTTATACCAGGACTCATAAAGGTAATTGTCAATATTTTCTTCTAGGGTTTAAGTTTTTCTTTTTATGTTTAGTTTCTTAATCTCTGTGGAACCTACTCTGTATATGCTATAATATAGGGATCTAATTTTATCTTTTTCCAAAAGAAAGCCAAGTTTTAAAATATTCTTATTTTCTCAATGAGTTTTAACTCTAGGTTTGTTTCTGAGCTCTTTATTCTATTCAGTTGGTCCATCTCTCCATTTCTACACCATTGCAATAGCCTTTTATGAATACAGCTTTACAATAAGTTTCTTATCTGGACAACGTCCTTCCTTGGTCTCCTTCAGAATTGTCTTCGCACTTCTTGGCCCTTTGCTCTTCCTCATAGAGTTAGGAGCAGCTTGTCAGGCTAAAGGGTGGGAAATCCCATGTGAAAAAGAAAAATCAGCACAAGGTAAGAGGGACGAGCGCGTGGGGGCAGCTTGTGGTGTTGAATAGCTGTGGTGTTGAATAGCGCAGTGAAGGTAGGCTTCATTGAGGAAAGATCTGAACAAAGACTTGGAGGAGATAAAGGATTAGCCAGAGTTTCCTGGGGAAGAGTCTTCTAGCAGAGGGAATCATTAATGCCAGGGTTCTGAGGCAGATGTGTTTGAGGAAGAGCATGGGGCTGTTGAGATGGAAGCAGATGAACATGGAGGCAGTCCCAGGAGCTGAGTTCAGTGCTTATAGTAAGCCACTCTGGGGATGCCTGATCTTGTTCTGTGTGAGATGGGAAGTCATTGCAGGGTCTTGAGTAGAACTGTGACATGATATGACTTAAGTTTCAACAGAATCCCTGAGCCAGGCGTGGTGATGCACTCCTGTAATCCAAATACTTGGGAGGCTGAGACAGGAGAATATCAGATTGGAGGCCAGCCTTAGCAATTTAGTGAGGCTCTCAGCAACTTAGTGAGACCTTGTTTCAAAAAAAAAAAAAATAGAGGCCAGGTGTGGTGGTGCACACTTGTAATCCCAGTACTTGGGAGGCTGAGATTGGAGGATCCGGGTTCGCTGCCAGCCTCAGCTACTTAGTGAGGCCCTCTGCAACTTAGTGAGACCCTGTTTCAAAATAAAGAATAAAAAATAGGGTTGGTGGTGTAGCTCAGAGGTAGAATGCCCCTGGGTTCAATCCCCAGTACTGCAAAAAAAAAAAAAAAATAGAGGGAGAATGCTCCTGGGTTTAATCTCCAGTGCCAAAAAATAAATAAAATGAAAAAAGAAGAAAGAAAGAAAGAAAGAAAGCCAAACATACAACACTCTGGTTCCTGCATTGAGCATAGGAGATAGGAGTCAGAGACCAGTAATGGGGCTACTATGATAATCCAGGTGAGGCATACAGTAGCTTGGACTCAGGTAGTAGTGATGCAGGTGAGAAAATGGGCTTCTTTCTGGGTGCATGTATTTTACAGGTAGAGTCAATAGAATTTCTGATGGACTGGCTATTGGGGTGTGAAGAAAGAGAGCAGTCAAGGATGACTCTGGGGTTTTGGCATGAGCAATTGGAAGGAAGAGTTGCTATTAATTGGTTTTGGGAAGCCCGTGGGAGGAATAGCCTTAGGTAAAGATCAAAACTTGATTTTGGACATGCAGAGTTCAGAATGCCTATTAGACATCTAAGAGGAGGTGAGTCTGGAGTCTAGGGGAGAGGTTCAGGGTGGGGATATAGATTTGGGAGTCATCAGTATATACCTGGTATTTAAAATTGGCAACCAGGTGAGCTCATCGAGGGAATGAGTATAGAGAGGCGTCCAAAGACTAAACTCCTTATTAAGAAGCCAAAGAAACATGCACACAGAACCTTTTTTGATAATATTCTGAAACTGGATTGCAGTGTATGAATCTGTAAATATACTTCAATCATTGAATTGTGAGTTAAAATGAGTAACGTTTATTCTATGTAAATGATGCCTCAATTTAACAGCTCCAGCTGTTAAAAAATATGAAAAATAGGTCAAAAAGATAAGGGTAACTAGCAAAGGGTATTTGAGAAGGGGAGGCCAGTGTTAAAGGAACAAAGCAATAAACCATGGGGTTAAAAGAACAAAACAGTAAACCATGGTGTCCTGGCAGACAATTCAGTATAATTCCCATTCTTTTTGTTTGTCCTTTGTATCATTTCTCATCTATATTTTCACAGCTAAAAGTTGGGTTGAATAAATTAAAATTGTGTTACTTGCATTTACTTGAAAATTTTTTTTGGTACTGGGGATTGAACCCAAAGATGTTCTACCTCCAGCCCTATTTTATCTTTTAATTTTGAAACAGTATCCCTTTAAGTTGCTGAGAGTCTCCCTAAATTTCTGAGGCTGGTGTGAACCTGTGATCCTCCTGTCTCAGCCTCCCAAGTACTAGGATTACAGGTGTGCACCACCACACCAGAATATGTTCTTAATCCTGGTTAACATCCTTGTTCTGCTGGATTTCTTTGGAGTTACCAAATATCATTGAAGTTTTGCTGGACAAAAGTCTCAACTGGAGAAGAGCAGCGGTGAAAAGGAGCAAAAGTGGCCTTGCATGGAGGCTCTTTGCAAAGAGGAGCTCTGCAGGGGTAGTGACAACAGAGAATAGAGTCATCCGTCTTGTTCACTCCAGTGCACACACAGTGGCGTTTGTGCCACTTCTTTGTAAACAGAGAAGCAAAGATTGCGACAGTTTGCAATGCCATTCAACGAAAGTAGCGCATCCTGTGGCAATGGTGTTTTCGTTCCCAACTTGTATGCAGAAGCCTAAGATATGTAAGTCATGCTTGATGACTTTGGGACTTGGTAGAGTAAGAGGCACGGGCAGATGTCTATCTTTTAACATAAGGGCTCCGGTAGCTTATGCAAAGCAGCACAGGGCTTGAGTCACCGCCTCTCGGAAGCCTTCACTTTGAAGGGTGTGGTGCATTGCAGAATGCACGGAGTCACTTCTCAGAGGTATTTTTAATAAGGGAGGATTAAAGAGAAGCAAAGACAGTTCTCAGGAAAGGAGAAGCAACTCATCAGCAAGTACATATTTTTTTTTCTTCATGCTGAAGAATTATATAAAAATCTGCAGCCCAAACAGGGAAACTTAAAAATGAGTTCAAAATACTGAAATACAAAATTTAGCAGGAGAGGAAGCAATGTATCCTAGGTAGCAAGGCATGTCACAATGAATTCATGCTAACCTCTATATTTTCTACTAGATAATGTGAATCTCCTCCCTCCCTCCCTCCCTCCCTCCCTCCTGTCTTCTCTCTTCTCTCTTCTCTCCTCTCTCCTCTCTCTCTCTCTCTCTCTCTCTCTCTCTCTCGTACTAGAGATTGAACTCCATGACCTTGTGCATGCTGGGCAAGCACTCTATCAGTAAGTTGTCCCCAGTCCCCTGAACATTGGGTGTTTTTTTTTTTTTTTTGCATAGTGGGGATGGAACCCAAGGGCATTCTACCTCTGACCTACACTCCCAGCCCCATTTTATATTTTATTTTGAAACAGGGTCTCACTAAATTGCTGAGGCTAGCCATGAACCAAGGATCCCCCTGTCTCAGTCTCCTAAGTACTGGGATTATAGGCGTGTGCCACCATGCCTGGCCCCTGAATATAGTTCTTGAGGATGAAAATAAATGAATTGAAGATCTAGAGCAGGAACTGGGTAACATGTTTGACTTTTTTATGTGCTTTTATTGGTGCATTATAGTCTCACATCATAATGTAAATCATGTTGACATTGACATACAAGCACTCAGCACTTGGTGCCCCTCCATTACCCCTTTTCCCAATACAGAGTACTGTGATCGATGTTGGTATATTCACATATGTACACATAGTTAATCGTGGTAATTCCGTTTATGAATCTCAGTCTTCCCCTTCCCTTAGACCACCTCCCTGGCTCCACTGAGGCTTCTCTTCCATTATCTGGAGCCCTCTGGTATCCCATTTACTCCCAACTTCCACATATGAGAGAAAACATATGACCCTTCACTTTCTGTGGCTGGCTGATCTCACTTAACATAAGGTTCTCCAGGTCCTTCCATTTTCTTGCAAATGACATAATTTTGTTCTTCTTTATTGCTGAGTAGAATTCCATTGTGTGTATTTCCCACAGTTTTGTAATCCATTCATTTGTTGATGGACACCTAGGTTAGTTCCATAATTTGGCTATTGTGAATTGTGCTGCTATGAATATGGGTATGCATATACAACTGCAATTCTCTGGTTTCAACCCCTTTGGGAAGATACCCAGGAGTGGTATAGCTGGATCATATGGCGGATCTATTCCCAGTTTTCTAAGGACTCTCCACTCTGATCTCCATAGTGGCTGTACTAATTTGCACTCCCACCAACAGTGCAGAAGAGTTCCTACTTCCCCATATCCTTGCCAACATTTATTGTTATTTGTCTTCTTGATAATTGCCGTTCTAATTGGGGTTAGATACATTTTTAATGTATCTATTGGCCATTTGTATCTCTTTTGTGAAGTATCTATTCAATTTGGTTGCCCATTTCTTGATTGGGTTATTTTGTTTTTAGTGTAGAGTCTTTTAAGTTCTTTGTATATTCTAGATATTAGTCCTCTGTCAAAGGGATATCTGGCAAAGATCTTCTCCCATTCCATAGGCTTTCTCTTTAGACTCTTGATGGTTTCCTTTGATGTGCAGAAACTTTTTAGTCTAATGCTATACCATATATTAATTCTTGTTTTAATTTCCTGGGCTTTGGTGGTCTTGTTGAGGAAGTTTCTGCCTGTGCCAATATGTTGGAGTGTTGAACCTATGCCCTCCTCTAGTAATTTCACCATCTTTGGTCTAACCTCCAGGTCTTTGATCCATCTCAAGTTGACTCTTGTGCAGGGTGAGAGGTAAGGATTTAGTTCCATTTTTCTACAAATGGATATATAGTTTTCCCAATACCATTTGTTGAATGGTTTATTACTATAGCTCTGTAGTATAGTTTGAAGTCAGGAATTGTGATGCCTACTGCATGGTTATTATTGCTGAGAATTGCTTTGGATATTCTGGGTCTTTTGTTTCTCCATATGAAATTTATGACTGATTTTTCTAGGTCTGTGAAAAATGACATTGGTATTTTGATAGGGATTACATTGACTCTGTAGATCATTTTTGTCAGGATGGCCATTTTGATAATATTTATTCTGCATATCCAAGAGCAAGGGAGATGTTTCCATCTTCTAGGATCTTCAATTTCTTTCTTTAGTCTTTTATAATTTTCATTGTAGAGGTCTTTTACCTCCTTGGCTAGGTTTATACCTAGATATTTTATTGTCTTTGAGGTTATTGTGAATGGAATTGTTTTCTGAATTTCTTTCTCAGTGGAAAGATATTCATGGTTGGCATATAGAAAAGCTACTGATTTTTTTAGGTTTATTTTGTATCCTGCTACTTTGCTGAATTTGTTAATCAGCTCTAGTAGTCTTTTAGTTGAGTTTTTTGGGTCTTCTAGATATAGGATCTTGTCATCTTCAAATAGAGATAATTTTAATTCTTTTCCTATTTGAATTCCTTTGATATCCTTCTCTTGTCTTATTGCTCTGGAAAGAGTCTCAAGGACTATATTGAAAAGGAGTGGTGATAGTGGGCATCCTTGTCTTGTTCCTAATTTTAGAGGGAATTCCAGCAGTTTTTTCCTGTTTAGTATGATGTTGGCTTTGGGTTTATTGTATATTCCCTTAAGGATGTTGAGGTACGTTCCTTCTATTCCAATTTTCTGTAGTGTTTTTAACATGAATGGGTGTTGGATTTTGTCAAATGTTTTTTCCACGTCTATTGAAATGATCATGTGATTTTTGTTCATAGTTCTATTTATGCGGTGAATAACATGTATTGATTTGCGTATGTTGAACTAGCCTTGCTTTCCTGGGATGAAACCAACTTGGTTATGATGTACAATTTTCTTGATATGGTTTTGAATGCGCATGGCTAGCATTTTGTTTAGAATTTTTGCATCTATGTTCATCAATATATTGGTGTGTAATTTTCTTTTCTTGAGGTATCTTTATTTGGTTTTGGTATTAATGTGATACTGGCCTCATAGAAGGAATTTGGAAAAATTCCATCTCTTGATTTCACAGAATAACTTGTGAAGTATTGGGTTTAGTTCTTCTATAAAGGTTTTATAAAATTCAGCTGGAAACCCATCTTGACCAGGGCTTTTCTTTGATGGCAGACTTTATTGCTGTTTCCATCTCTTTACTTGCTATTGGTTGATTTAGGTTTTCTATATCCTCTTGGTTCAATTTAGGTAGGTTATATGTGTCTAGAAATCTGTCGATTTCTCCCGTGTTTTCCAGTTGATTGGAATATAAGTTTTCAAAATAGTTTCTGATGATCCTCTGAATTTCTCCACTGACTGTGGTGATGTCTCCTTTTTCATTTCTGATTTTAGTACTTTGGGTTGATTCTCTCTTTCTTTTGGTTAGGTTAGCTAGGGGTTTATCAATCTTGTTAATCTTTTCAAAGACCCTGATTTTTGTTTTGTTGATCCTTTGTATTTTTTTATTCTCTATTTCATTGATTTCTGCTCTGATTTTAATTATCTCCTACCTTCTACTACCTTTGGGATTTGACTATTCTTGTTTTTCTAGGTCCTTGAGGTGTGTCATCAGGCTGCTTATTTAGTGACTTTCTGTTTTTCTTATGTGGGCACTCAGTGCTATAAATTTTCCTCTTAATACCGCCTTCAAAGTGTCCCATAGATTTTGGTATGTCGTGTCTCTATTTTTGTTTAATTCCAGGAATTTTAAAATTTCTTCCCTTATTTCTTTTCTGTTCCAGTCCTCATTCAAGAGTATATCATTCAGTCTCCATGTATTTATGAAATTTATTTTGGTCTTCCTGTTAATTTCTACTTTCATTCCATTGTGATCTGAGAAGATGCAGGGAATTATATTACATCTTTTGAATTTGCTGGTGCTTGCTTTGTGGCACAGGATGTGGTTTATTTTGGAGAAGGTTCCGCAGGCAGCTGAGAAAAAGGTGTATTCAATATATATGTCTTTTAGGTCCATTTGGCTTATAGCGTGCTTTAGGTCTGAAGAGTCTTTACTCATCTTTTGCCTGGAAGATCAATCTAGTGGCATGAGTGGTGTGTTGAAGTCTCCTAATATTATTGTATTTGGGTCTATTTGAGATTTGACGTCCTGAAGACTTTGTTTTACAAATGTGGGTGCACCCATACTTGGGGCATAAATGTTTATCATTATATCTTCTTGTTGTATTGTTACTTTTATTAATAAGAAGTGACCTGCTTTGCCTCTTCTGATGCATTTTAGCTTAAAGTCTGTTTTGTCGGATATGAGCGTTGCTACCCCTGCTTGCTTTCGGTCTCCATTTGCATGGTATAATCTTTTTCCATCCTTTCACCTTTAGTATATGGATATCCTTTGTTGTAAAATGAGTTTCTTGTAAGCAGCATATCATTGGGTTATATTTTTAATCCACATTTCCAGTCTATGCCTTTTAACTGGGGAGTTAAGACTTTTGACATTCAATGTTATTATCGAATGTGATTTTTTTTTTTTTGCGGTACCGGGGATTGAACCCAGGGGAATTCTACCTCTGCGCTACACCCCTGGCCCTATTTTTTATACTTTATTTTGAAACTGGATCTCACGAAGTTGCGGAGGTCCTCACTAAGTAGAGAGAGAGAGAGAGAGAGAGAGAGAGAGATCTGAGGCTGGCCACGAACCCGGATCCTCCGGTCTCCGCCTCCCAAAGTACTGGTATTACAAGTGTGCACCACCACACCTGGCTTTGAATGTGATTTTTGTTTCCTGTCATTTTGAGATCTATTTTCTGTTTGATACAGTGTTGATTCTCCTTGCTTAGTTGCCCACCTGGTGGAGTTCACCTCTTTTCTGGTTCTGGAATTTGCTTCTTCTTTCTTCTTTGTGTTTTATTTCTTTTAGTATTTTCTCTAGTGCTGGCTTGGTAGTCATGAATTCTTTAAGTTTCTGTTTGTCTTGGAACATTTTTATTTCTCCATCAATTTTGAATGATACCTTTTCTGGACATAGCAGTTTTGGTTGGAAGTTGTTTTCTTCCAGGGTCCTGAGTACTTCATACCAGTCCCTCCTGGCATTCATGATTTGGGTTGAGAAGTCTGGAGTGATTTTTATTGTTTTGCCCCTGTATGTCACCTGTTCTTTTGTTCTTGCTGCTTTTAAGATTCTTTCCTTGGCCTCTATATTAGTCATTTTGATTATTATGTGGTGTGGGGAGCTCCTTCTTTGGTCTTGTCGTAACGGTGTTCTGTATGTCTCCTGTACACAAATGTCCCAGTCTTTTTCTATGTTTGGAAAATTCTCTGAAATCATTTCTCTGAAGAGGTTTCTGATACCCTTGGCCTGTGCTTCTCGCCCTTCTTCAATGCCTATTATGTGTAGGTTAGGACATTTCATTTTGTTCTATATTTGTTGGATGTTCAGGTTGTGTTTTTATATTGTATTCTCTATTTTAATAACTGTGTTTTCAGTTTTGAATCACCTGTCTTCCAGGAGTGATACCCGGTTTTCCTTGTGGCCTAGCCTGCCAGAGTTGGTTTCTATTGCAGTCTTTAATTTATTTATTGACATCATTTTGTTCAAAGCCTCTTTCTGAATCTTTCTTAGAGCCTCAATTTTCTCTTTTATTTCCTGTACACTTTCTTTGAGACCTTCTGTCATATCGTAGGTCAGAATTCAGAATTCTCCATCTTGCATTTTCTGTAGATCAGTATTGGTGATCTCTCTTGTTGTTGAATTGTGAGAGTTTATTGTTTCCTCGCTGTTCCTCATTCTCATATTTTCAGTGTTCTCAGTTTTGTGTTTCTGTTGTCTTGGCATCTTCCTCTGTGGTTGATTCCTGTGTTTATTTGTTATCCTTTATAGTAAGGTCTGTGCTGGGGGTATATATTTGCCTCCACCAGTCTGACTTCTTTAATCTAACTTTTGAGTTTGTCCCCCAGGGCCTCTTAAGTAGATGTACTTCCCAGTGCAGGTGTCAGGAGTCTCTGATTGGCTGCAGGCCATCCTGCTCCCCTGGCCCAATCTCCACAGGGTGGGAGACTATAATGCTCTGTCCAAAACCTGTGGCCTGCTGGTTGGAGTTTGGTGCCCCACAACCACTAACGCTCTCTATTGATTGTGAGCCTGTGATGCTGCAGAGCACTGACCTCCGGCTTTTGTGGCCCGGGAGCTTTGGCTCAGCAAAGCCAGCGATTGCTATGTTTTGAGCTTGTGGCCTGGCTCACTGAGCTTTGATGGCCCCTGGGACCCCACTCTTGACTTACTTATTACGATCTTGTGAGGTACTGTCAGTCGCCAGTATGCATGCATTCTGTGCATAAACTCAGCTAGCAGAGGGAGTGTTGAGTTCCCAGCCTGTATTTGTGGACAAGTGTAATGCTGGCGGACCCTGGTCTCCCGACCTATGGCCTGGCCTAGGTGGCACTGCAGCTGCCCTCCACCCAAGGCCCAAACTCTGGTAGGGAGAGGCTATACAGTTCCAGGCCTAGAGCTTAGGTAAGTCAGTTTTCCAGCCCCAGGAGCATCTCCGCTGCTCTTGCTGGCCCCTGGTGCCAGTCATTGCAGTCTCTGCACCACCAGACCTGAGTCTATCAGTTTCTGAGCTTGTAACTCAGAAACTGGGTTATTTTTCCCCGACACCAGGACCTCAGAGACCCTGCAAGGGCGCTGCGACCTGCGGAGTGTAGGTCTCTCCGGGGAATGCTCCGCGGGCTGTCTTTTAATCCACTTTCTGCTGGGCCTGACAGCCGCCCCACCCCCATCTCTGCAGGGGTGAACCATGAAGTCTCAGACCCTGCGAGTCTATAGCTTGTCAGTGCATCCCTGTGGCCGTGCTGGGTGGTCTCCCGCCCGGACGCTCAGCTCGTTAACTTATGGTCTGGCGCACTGGATCCCTGGAGGCAGAGGGAGCTCAGTCTCCTTCGCGGAGGTCTGGTGGGGCGGGCAGGACTGTCGCGTCTTTGATGCACGTGGAGCGAGGTTCCGACCGTTTTTGCTGATGACTCTGAGGTCCCTGGCTTCGCAAGTTGCTGGTTTCTGTGTTGGTGGTGTCACCGGTTATCAGCCCCTCCCCGACTTGGCTGAGTCGATGCCGCTGCAGCCACCACCTCTACCTCTGCCTCTGCACACCGCTGCGGTTCCACCGGGGGCCCCGTGGAGCTCTTTCAGACTTCTTCTCTTTTCTGGGTCTGATTTCTCCGGTTTTCAAGTTTTTGTTGTTTTGTTGTATTTTTCGCTGCTTTTCTTCCCTTGTCAAGAAGCTAGCTTCACGACGGTCAAGTTCTAAGTCTCAGAGCACCTGAGACATGCTGCTTCCCTCTGTCACCATCTTGGCTCCTCCATGTTTGACTTTTGATAGAATTTGGAGCGTTATTTCAGGTTCACGGCAGATTCTCAGGAAAGAACATTTGCATTCATATATCTTACCCAAGAAGCTCGAAACCATTAAAATATGTGAATTTTTTTCTGATAAAGGAAGCAACTACAGAAAGCTTTTATTTGCTCAAAGTAACCAGTGCTACTGATGCAAAACAAAAACCAACAATTCCCCCAATACTACTTCCAAAACCAACATGTCAAACTTGATTTTCATTAGAATGTAGTTATTTTTCAGACTACTAAATAAAAAACCAAGATCCAGACTCTCTCTATCTATAGATATAATATAGATATAATATATAAATAATATTTATATAGTATATATAAACACAATCCAAACAATTATTGAGCTTCATCTTCTGGACAAGAATGTGCTTAGTCTCTCTTCATAAAAAGCAATTACAATCTGAGGCCCCTTCATCTTGGCCTCTTTTGCAGCACCAAGTTGGCCTCATCCGAATCTTTCCATTTCATGAGAAACATCAATTTTCCACTCCTGTCGGTGGCACCAATTATTTGTTCAGGATTGAGACTTCCAGCAAAGTCTCTTGGTTTGTCATTAGCATTTCTTTTCTTCTTTGATTTGCTATCGTCAGATTCACTGTCAGATAAAGACTTCCAGTTTTGTACCTTTTTTTAACCAGCTTTTTAAGGATGAAGCAATGCCTCAATGAATTCTGGACCATCTAGATTTTCTTCAGGTTCCCAAGTGTTGTCAGCGTCTGTATGTCCCTTCCACTTCAGGGACTACTCCACCTTTCCATTCACCACGTGCCTGTGGCCAGTCCTGTACTTTCTCCACCACAAACTCTTCAAGTTTTACCTCTTTAACTTTTTTGCTCTTTCCATTCTGTTTCTTTCCCATTTTTTTTTTTTGCAGTGTAGTTTTATTGGAGGCTATTTATTATTGCAGACTTGAAGGGCTGAAATACCCTGGGTCTCAGGTCTGTTGCATCTCCGGCTTTGCATGTCTCTGGCTTAAAATAGGTGGATTATTTCATTAGGAAAAATATTTGTTGGCTAATCCACAAACCACAGGAACCTTTTAAAATCAATCTGAGCATCTTGCCATGGTGTTCTATCCAGTGACCAGGTATAATTCACAGTGTTGAGGAGGACCTGCTGTCAAGGAGAACTGGCCCCTCAGGCAGGGGCTGTCTGGGATGGAGGTGGGCAGGGGGGCTGAAGAGGGTTCTGATGGAATGGCAGTTGTTGAATAGAGTGGGTCACTTTTGAAGCATGGTGATTTCATGCCTGCTCTGGAGACCGTGGGAGGGACAGCTGCAAAGGGACTGCACAGGAACCAGCTCAGGGACCTGGCTGCTTTGTTTCCTCTGGGAACAGCCCTTCCAGCGGCACCCTGCCCATCAGTGGATTTCTCCTCTGTGCCAAGCCCTAGGGCCCGTGAACCCTCCTCTTGTGTAGGTGGTACCTGACCACAGGTGGGTTGCCTGAAACTCAGTGGGGTTGGGCAGTGGGGGAGTGCCTTGTGGATGGGGTAACTATTCATTCATCCATCCACTTAAAAAAAGTTTCACTGAAGCTGGGTGTGGTAGCGCATACTTGTAATCCCAGTACTTGGGAGGCTGAGGCAGGAGGATCACAGGTTTGAGGCCAGCCTCAGCAACTTAGCTAGACCCTGTTTTAAAATAAAAATAAAATAGGGTTGGGGGTGTAGCTCAGAGGTAGGATGCCCCTGGGTTCCATCTCTAGTACCACACAAAAAAATTACTTTATAGCCGGGCATGGTGACATATGCTTATGATCCCAGTACTTGGGAGGCTAAGACAGGAGGATCACAGGTTGGCAGCTAACCTCAGCAAGCAATGAGACTCTCATCAACCTAGCAAGACCCTGTTTCAAAAATAAAAATAAACAGGGCTGGAGGTATAGCTCAGAGATAAAGTGCCCCTGGGTTCAATCCCCAGCACCACACACACACACACAAAATTACTTTGAGTTTGCCTAGGCTATAATAATTTTTAAAAACTCACCTAATTTATTTGTTTATCCTACAGTTGCAATTGAATGCCACTCAGGAGAAGAAATTACTGATCCCTGTGGCGTCTATAATAGGGCCTGGCAGGAGTGCCCAAGCAATGATACCAGGGAGGTGCAGTTACAACCTTGCAGAGGGACAGTGAGGACAGCACACCCAGAGGTGCAAGGTGACTTTGTTTTGTTCCCTTACAGTGGATCCAGGATCCTGTACTCAATTTTACACATTAAAAAAAAATCCCTTTCCCTGATTCACTTCCAGGTGAACCCCTAAGGCAACCATGGAAAGTCTAAGTAGAAATGAGTCCTGGTGTCTCTCTTTGGATGGTGCTGGGTAAACACTGATACATCTGTATTCTTGGGCTGGCATCTTATTTGACTCTTTCTGAACCAGTGATGCTCAGTTAGCCCATGTACATGGACCATTAAAACAAACACAAACCAGCTTTGTGGCTCTGTTAGGGAATTTTTAAAAGTCAGAAAAAATGGACAAGACTTGAAATTACTTATTTAAGGAAAAGGAACTAAAAGGCAGAAAGATGCTAATAGGGCATCCTCCATATTCATGACTGTTGTACTTTCTGCTCATTTAATTCTGCTGCATCATCATCATCATCATCATCATCATCATCATCATCATTATTTTGTGGTGCTGGGGATTGAACCCAGGGACATTCTACCTCTGATCTATACCCCCAGCCCTATTTTATTTATTTATTTATTGTTTTGAAAGAGTCTCTCACTAAGTTTCTGAGGGCCTTGCAAAGTTGCTGAGCCTGGCCTCGAACCTGTGATCCTCCTATCTCAGCCTCCCAAGTACTGGGATTACAGGCGCGCACCACCATGCCCTGCTGCATCATTATCTTCGAAGTAAGCTTCTAAGATTTCCTTAATGTTGTCTTTTACTTTAATCCTTTCCCCTCCCTTGTTAAAACCTCCCTTCCCAATTTTAATTGACTGTTATTTTAATTTTTGCCTTGGGATTGATTGCAAAACTCAACCAGCAATCAGAGATTTAAAGGTTGTGCTTCTCCATGACTGTTACTAGTATAGCCTCCACATACACCACAAAGTGGGGGGTTTTCTTTATTGTTGGGATCTTGTGCTGAGCTTCCGTCTCCATTGTCTACTTGCTTTTTCTGTTCTTTTTCATTATTGGTCTCAAGTTCCTTTGCTGCTTCAGGCCACTCAGGACTCTCACCCACTCTTCTTCCTTTGGTTACTCTTTGAGATTACTGCATAAGACTTCACAGCCTGCTCCTTTTTCCTCCTCCCCAGCAGCTGCGGTAGTAGAGCAGTTTTCCATTACAAACTCCACGGAGCTCAATGGTGCAGGCGTAGAGGCTCTCCTGATGGGCAGCCTCCATCCTAGCCGGTTCTTATATTCCTAAGTGACAGGCTCAGGTCATGGGTTTTCCCACATTTTGTTGATGGATCCATTGAAGTGACAAAGTTCAAAGAGCTTTCCCAGGAACAAATAATGAGTCCGGGACAAAGGTGAGAGCGGAGTGAACTCTGGGCTTGTTTGCTGATTAGTTATCCTTTAGAAGCCGGTCCATTGGCAGTAATCTTCTTCTGTAATAAGCCTCATGTAAACAAATAAGTATTCTTCTAAATGCCAGTGCCAATTTTGGGAAGTTCCCAATGCCGACTCTGCTCCCTGTTTTTTTCTTCCATCCCTCTGAAGCATCCTTTCTCCAGAGGCCCAGATGCTCAGCCCAACCAGTCCAGTCTTCCTTCTAATCTGACTCTATGACTTACTTTCTTCTGCCCTTTAATAAAATAAGTAGGCTGGGCTAGGTGGTGCACGCCTGTAATACAGGACTTGGGAGGCTGAGATAGGAGGATCACAAGTTCAAGGACAGCCTCAGAAACTTAGAGAGACCCTCAGCAACTTAGCAAGACCCTGTTTCAAAATAAAAAAATTAAAAGGGCTGGGGATGTAGCTTGGGGAATGCCTCTGGATTCAATGCCTGGTATCTACCCCCATAAATGGATATTAAATAAGTACTGGGCATAAGAGTTCCCCCCAAATTCCCAAACATTTCATTTGTTCCTACACATTTGTGAAGGTCTCTATTATTATTTCCAGTTTACACATGTTTAATGACAAATGCTTGAGGCGTTTGTCATTAAACATGTGTATGCAACCCTGGAACTGTATCTCTTGGTTCTCCCAGTTTGACCTTTTAAAATCCCACAAAATATGCATTTCAGTTAATGTGCTCCCTAGTTCAGATGTCTTGGCTGCTCTAATGAAGAAATCAGTTTAGTTATATTCGGACCCTGAGTATTTATGTGTGACTAGGTGGGGTTGTTGCTTAATCACTCAGCAAAGTCTTCTCTCTGACCATCTCACAGGTGGGAAGACCTTGGTGCTACAAAATAAATCCATCTAAGCTGGGTGTGGCAGTACTTGGGAGGCAGAGACAGGGCGATCGCAGGTTGGAGGCCAGCCTCAGCAACTTAGCGAGACCCTCAGCAACTTAGCAAGACCCTGTTTCAGAATAAAATATAAAATAGGGTTGGAGGTGTAGCTCAGAGGTAGAATGATCCTGGGTTCAATCCCTGGTCACACACACACACACACGAATGAGGGAGTGTGGTAGTGGGTGTCACTATGGTGCACACGGGGCACAGAAAGGCACAGCGAGGCGTGGGTATATGTGGGAGTAGCAGGGCTGGTCCCAGCCAGACAGGGAGGGAGCCGGACATGTCCTGGCCTTTCTTGTCCTGGCCCTTCTGGCCCAGACCCATGCTCTTTCTCACCCCATCCAAACCTGCTAGCAGAGGCAAGTGCCTAGTCCAGGAAACCTTCATGTTGCATAACAAGGTGTGACCAGACTGGTTTCACACAGCAGCGCCGCTCTGTTCCAGGAATCCTGGCTTCTCAAACGCTTCTCTCGGCTTTGCAAATATTTTCAAAATTAAGTCTTAACCTAACAAGAAGCCATTAACAAGCCAACAAACCATCAAAAAGCTCCCAGTCCTCAAATGTGGACTCCTTCATGAAACTCCCTGACTGCTCCCTTGAGTAGTAGCCTTCTCTCTCTTATATTGTCATAACATTCAGTCTGTATCTTGATTCAAACTTCTATCATATATATACATATTTATATATTACATATTTTTTTATGGTACTGGGAATTGAACCTAGGGGCATCCTATCTCTGAGATACACTCTCAATCCCCCCTCTCCCTTATTTATTATTTTGAAACAGGGTCTCATTAAGTTGCTGAGGGCCTCCCTCAGTTGCTGAGGCTGTGCTCAAATGTGTGATCCTCCTGTCTCAGCCTCCCAAGTACTGGGATTATAGATTTTAATGTAATGTGTTATTTACAGCTCTGTTTGGAGCAGGGAATTCTCTTTATTCACTTTTGGTTCCTTTTACTTGGGTGGATGCTCAATAAAGTAAAAAAGAAAAAAGAATCTCAATCCATTCACGCTAAGGTATAAGGGGCTGATATTCACTTGAGATGTTGCAGCTTCCCCACGCGCGATAGGAGGGAGGTAGAGTGCATGGTGTTGTGCCTGTCTTCCAAAGCACTCCTAATAAGGAAGATGCTCATGTTCTAGTACTCGACAGAAACAGCTGATTGGGTTAGCATGTTATATAATAATATATAAGTCAGATGATGGAGTTTGGTGTCCCTTCCAAAACCTCCCAGAAAAGAGGAAGTTTGTTGCCTTTCATTTGAGTCTTTCCAAAGCCCTTTGTATTATGGGATTCTCTCTTACCCACCCTTCCTTCCTTCCTTTCTTCCTTCCCTCCCTCCCTCCCTCCCTCCCTCCCTCCTTTCCTTCCTTCCTTCCTTCCTTCCTTCCTTCCTTCCTTCCTTCCTCCCTTCCTTCCTTCCTTCCTTTTGTGGTACTGGGGATTGGACCCAAGGGGTGTTCT
>PVJS01018172.1:0-12004 GCA_004027185.1 Glis glis | reverse complement strand
CTCTGAGCTACACCTCCAGCCCTTTTTTATTTTGAAACAGGATCTCACTAAATTGCTGAGGGTCCCGCTGAGTTACTGAGGCTGGCCTTAAACCTGTGATCCTCCTGCCTCAGCCTCTGAAGTATTGGTATTACAGGCGAGTGCCATCATGCCCAGCCTTTATTTTTTATTTTGAAATAAGGTCTCTTTAAGTTGCTGAGGGTCTCGCTAAGTTGACAAGGCTGGTCTTGAACCCGTGATCTTCCTGTCTCAGCCTCTCAAGTACTGGGATTACAGGCATGTGCCACTGTGCCTGGCTGACTTTATTTTTGAAATACAAAATATTATTGGGGGAACTTACATTAGCCTGAATTGACCTCAAGAAATCATAAACTTAAAGCTGGGTGTGATGGTGCACGCTTGTAATCCTAGTACTTGGGAGGCTAAGACAGGAGGATCGCAGGTTCGAGGACAGCCTCAGCAAATAGTGAGACTTATCAACCTAGTGAGACCCTTTTTCAAAATAAAAATAAAATAGGGCTGGGGGTGTAGCTTGGAGGTAGAATGCCCCTGGTTTTAATCTGTAGTACCAAAAAAAAGAGAAGAGATCATAAACTTATAGATGATTATAGTTGTCTGTCAAAAAAGGGGAAAACAAATTTGCCATGAATTTAATAAACCTTTTTAGAGAGGGATCCCCCAAATTGCAAGACATAGGTGTCATTATAAACCAACTTTCTGAAGGTCCCTTTCCAAGGCAATGCTGTAAGTGGCTGCCCTGTGATGACTATTTAAAGACACTTGTAGGATGATTAGATCAAACATTGGCAGTGTTTTGTGAATGGGTGTTTGTGGCTTGGGAGAAAAATTCCTGGGGCAGGATCATGGTTAAAAAAATATGTAAAAGAGACAATGTCTGGAAAATTATCAGGTGACTAAAAAGGTATCCCTGGTGAAGTGAAGGACAGTTGCCACCAAAGCCGTGTGTGGCGACTCGGAGTCAAACGCTTTCATGGAATGGAGGGATGGAAAACAGGGGCATTTCTAAGTCAATATGTTATTTCATATAATATGATTTTAAATAAGTATGCTTAATTAAATTAGTAAATTATACATTGAAATTAGATACATAATTATTTCATCTGTCTCCCCAAAGGTTTTAATTAAAGTTGATCCAAATTATTGAAAAAGAATTTTTTTCTCTTTGGGAACGTGACCTTATTTTTTAATACTTTTATTGGTGCATTGTAATGATACATCATGGTGAGATTCAAAGTGATACAAGCACACATGTGCACATCACTTGGTAGAAAGTAGCCTTATGGGAGGGTCACTTTCTGTTCCCTTCTACTTTTATAATACGAGCAAAAATCAGAAGCATAAACTTATTATTCCTTCTGGCAACTCTTAAAATTTAATAGGCATTTATGCTTTTATGTAAGTAATTAAATTTTAATGGTGTGATCCCAGGCATGAGCCAGTGGATGGGGAAGGTGTGTAGGGAGACAGCGGGTCTCTGTGCGCTGAGAATCACAGCAGGCCGGGCCATCTCTTTAGCCCCGGGGGAGGCTGGCTTCTGTGTGGGAAGTTTCCATCAGGGAAAGTTTCTTGTTGGAGCGACTTTGGAGCTCACTTTACAAGTTGGCAGTGACATCTTAGGAAGGAAGGGATAAAGAACCTGTGTTCCTGATCTACTGCATTACACCCCCAAGCTTTAGGGCTTAAAACATCAACTATTTCTTTGTCACTCTTCTTTGGCTTGGCGGTTTGGGCAGAGCTCCGTGAGGATAGCTCATCTCCATTTGCAGTTGTTGGTGGGTGAGCTGGTCACAATGACGTCTCTCTTGTGGCTGGATGGCTGGCCTTCGTCCCCCAACGTGCTGCCTCTCGTCCTTCACTGATGGGCAACAGTGTTTGTGGAGAGTGAAAGTGGAAGCCACAGAGCCCCTGGGAGCCGAGGAATCGTGTCATGTCTTCTACCACATCCTCTTGCCCAAAGCAAGTCCTGGCCAGCCCAGATCAAAGGAGGTGGGGAAGTAGATCCTTTCTTCCAATGGGAGGAGCTATAAAGGATTTGTGTCCACATTTAACTTTTCACAGGGCATTTCCAATGTGGAGAACAGCTTCCGGAAGGGAACAAAGAGACAGGAAAATGTGTTGCAGGACTTTGAAGGACTCCAGCCTGATTAACAATATATTAACAATATATGGTCCATCTCTTTGGTGAGTAGATTGAAAATCATACTGGTTGGTAGTGAAGGGCTTCCCTAAGTCCTTGGCCCAGGGAAAGAGATTTCCCCAAGGCTGGTTGGATTCCTTATAGTTCGGGGGGGGGGCACGACGACATCAAGTAGGAGAAACTTTTAACCATGGTAAAGGTTAAATATGAAAAGGAAAATATTAATTTATACTAATCCAAGTAGAACCAATGTCCCCAGACCATGTTAACTGGAGCTGACTTATCCTTGGTTGTATGCATGTTTTCTTTTTTAATATCTCTACAAATGAAAACCCTACTGACTCAATAAATAGAATACATTCATACGGGGGTATTAGGAGATTGCAAAGTCAAAATAAGTGTGAATAAAACATACACCATTTGATCGAGTTTGGAACTAGATTCCTCAGAAAACTATGCTACTCTCTGGCTTCAGTTCTGTTCCAGGCAAGGGTGATACCTCCTTGAGAATGTGTTTCTGCTTGAGAATGGAGGTCGCGTCCATGGAAAACGATTCCCCATCTCCCTCATGATTCCATTCAGAAAGTCTGGGCAATGTCCAGGAGGGAGCCTCACCTGTCCACCTGACCCCACTATTGCTTGGTTTTCCAAGGCCCTACTCAGAAGCATACATTTCTCACTCTTCACCTCTGTCTCCCACTCCCAACTCTCCCCTGACATCTCCTTTCAAAGGTTTCCTAGGAAATAGTTGAATCAGTCATGCTGTCTTACGTCATAGGCTTTAATTATAATCCCTAAGCAGGAAATGGAAAGTATTGGCACATAACTAATTTTCAGACAAAAAAAGCAATGTTTCTTCAAATGTGGCGAATAAAGTAGCATGTTATCTATTGTCAATTAACTATGAATGTGCCCTTCCCAGCACTGAAAAAAAGAATCCCTCAAAATGAGAAGTGCATTTTTATTTATTTTTATACTTTTATTGATGCATCGTAATTATACATCATAGGGAGATTCAAAGTGATACATACATACATGCACACATCATTTGGTGTAGAGAAATACATTTTTAATGGGATGACCTGTGCCTTTAGGCCTCTGAGAACTTTAACAAGGATAAGTCTCTGAAAAGAGTTGCTATAAGCATGTACAATAAATTAAACATGAAGTTTAAATTATTCATCAAGTCTTCCCTAAGGGATTGAGACGCTGTAGGGATAATAAAAATGCGATGTTAATGAGCAATGAGTAGTGATTTTAAAAAGGAGGTGAAAAAGAAGGGTCCATCTAAATTTCACTTTTGCTAAAGAATGAGCTAAAAGGATAACTTTTAATTAATAGTACTAATTAATGGAAACCTGCCATGTATAGCATTGCTTTATATTTTAGTACAATTTTATTGGTCTGTATTACAAATTTTGTCACAGAACAGAACTAGGAGAAAAAAAATAATAATGATGATAGATACTATTTATGAGTTACTTTACCTTTATTATTATTATTTTTTATTTTGAAGCAGGGTCTCACTAAATTGCAGAGGGTCTTGCTAAATTGCTGAGGCTGGCCTCAAACCTGCAATCCTTCCATCTCAGCCTCCCGAGTACTAGGATTCCAGGCGTATGTCACCTAGCCCAGCTATGAGTTGCTTTGATTGGACTTTTCATAGATTATCCCCACATTGAAGAGGGCGTCACCAAGTTCAGAGAGATTAACTCGCCTTGAGTCATAGAGCTGGGATTTGAACACTAGGCTTCATGAAGCGAAAGCTAATGTTTTTCTCACTATACTGTTCTAGCCAAATCATTTTATCTCTTGAAGGTAGATTGATGAAGAGAAGTAGCTTAAGTCTCCATAGGCAGAATTATTGTCTCAAATACCAGCTCTTCTTCTTGCTAGCTGTGTGACTTTGGATAATTAATCTAACGTCTCTGTGCTTCAGTTTCTTCCTATATTAAATAGAGATTAGTTGAGGATTAAATGGGATAATGTCTATAAAATAAATCATCTCTCTGTATAGCAAGAGTTGAGGATGTGGTACCATTATTGCCATTACTGTTTTGTTATTGTTACAGAAAGTCAATGAAAAGAGAAGAGGACGAGGACGGCCTGGCTGCTTTCCATGAGAAGCAGCCCTAGAGTAACACCATGTGCTCCTGCTGGGTCTGGGCGAGCAGCAGATTCCTCCCTCTGTGGGGCTGCCAGGCCTGTCTCCGTCAGGGCCGGCTGTTCAAAGGCCCTGAGGCATCCAGCTGCAGGGTGCTCCCCATGCCGAGCCATCTGGCGACAGCGCAGGAGAACCTTCGCTTCCTTGGGTCGTGTCATGCCAGCTTCGTGGTCAGGGCGGCATCTCTCCTTGTTCCTGTCCGTCTACCTTGAGGCAGGGCAGCTCTCGCAGTTTCTCCATGATGGAACCTTTCTTCCATACTGTAGATACTAGGATCTTTTTTCTTCAAAGAAAACCTGCACTTCCTGTCCCCGGCTGGATCAAAGGACAGCAGCGGTGCCTTCAGTGGCTTGTGAAAATTCTCCTTGCTGATGGGAGGGTAGGGTAAGGAGCTGGCGGGTGTCCCTCTGCCTTCATGTGTTGACATCCTGGCCCTTAGTACTTCAGAATATGGCTGTCTTTGGAGATAAGGCCTTTATTTATTTATTTAGTGGTGCTAGGGCTCGAACCCAGGGCCGCTCTACCACGGAGCTACCTCCCCAGTCCTTCTAATTTTGTTTGTTTGCTTGTTTTGAGACAGACTCTTGCTAAATTGCCCAGTCTGGCCTCCAATTTGCAATCCTCCTGCCTCAGCTTCCAGATTCCCTGGGATTACAGATGGGTGTCACCACACCTGGCTGAAGGTAAGACCTCTAGAAAGGAATTAAAGTAAAATGAGACCTAATTCAATATGACTGATGTGATGAGAGGAGATTAGCACACGAGCACACACAGGGGGAAGACCACGCAGAGACGCAGTGATTGCTGCCACCTTCATCCTGCACTTCAGATCTTGTACATCTTGATCTTGCAGTTCCAGAACTTTGAGAAAAATAAGTTTCTGTCCTTGAAGCCACTCAACCCATTGGATTGGGTTATCACTAATAATGCAGGGAGAATGGTCCTCAGTTGGTCTCAAGTGGGAGATACTCCGCTCCAGGTGTACTGTAGTGCAGCCTGAGACAGAGGAGGAGCCCCCTACCCCACCAGGTCGCGTAGGCTCTCAGGTTTGTGAGGGCCAGTGGAGGGGCATGAGCTCTGGGAAGTTTGAAGGCTCTCTCTCTCTCTCTCTCTCTCTCTCGCTCTCTCTCCTTCTCTGTCTTAACTCTCTCTCTCCTTACATCTGATATTGTATCATTAGCATGCATGGGGAGGTTTGAAGCCTTTCTTTAGTTTCCAACAATCTCATGATAAAATAAGAATGTACCTGATCACTGGGACGCTGTTGAGAGACTGATGATGTAAGATGTGGATTCTGGGGAAAAATTCCAAGCCGGGTGCGGTGGTGCACACCTGTAATCCCAGAACTTGGGAGGCTGAGACAGGAGGATTGCAGGTTTAAGACCAACATCAGCAATTTAGTAAGACCATCTTTCAGAATGAAAAAATAAACGCTAGGGGTGTAGCTCAGAGGTAGAAAACCCCTGGGTTCAATCCCTAGTGCCAAAAAAATAAAAAAAGATTCCAGGGAAAGGGCAGTGAAAGGAGATGGCTGAACATCATATCGGGCCCTCTGTCTCCCAGCTTTCCCCTGCGCCGCCTCGGAGAGCTTCTCGCTGTGCTCACAGGAAAGGTGGAGCTCAGAGTCTTTCTTCAGGATAGCTCCTTCCACAGATGCGAAGCTCTGGGGTGGGGAACAGGGCTACAGTGACGTGTCATCGTTTGATGGACGAGCCCTTGAGATACTTCTTTTGCTCTTTTAGGTTTTGCAACATTTTGATCAGAAATTTCTGCTTTGTGTCTAAGGGATGTGGTGCAATTGGGGAAGGAAGTGTGGAGGACGAACAAAACAACCCCCTGGCCATCGCTCAGCGAAACAGGACACATTTCTGCCCCTGTCCCCACCGCAGCGGTTAATTTTCCCTCTGTTTTTCTTACTGCCAACCCTAGTGCAGTGTAGTTTATAACTTGGGTATTTCAACTTGTTCATCATTTTGGCTTAAATATGAATGCAAAGGAGACCACAGCAGCAGTGAAGTAAACTGCGTAGCTTGCAGAAATGCTTTTGTATTTGAAGTCAGGTTAAATGTGTCCTCCAGTAAGACTTCTGCCCATGTTCACTCTTCTCACGTCCTTCCCTGGAATCTGTCCCCTAACCTAGCAGCCTGTCCCCAGTTGAAGTGCCCCCAGTTTCTAGGATTTACTTTTTTTTTCTCTTGAGATTGTAGATGCTGGAGACTGAAAAACAGAAACAGAAATAAAAAACAAAAACAAAAACAAATGGAAAATGAGAGATTCCATCCAACTCCAGTTAGAATGGCAATCGTCAAGAATGTGCACATAATACATGCTGGGGAGGATTGTGGAAATGGGAACACTGGTGGGATCGCAGATCAGTGCAGCTGCTATGGAGATCAGCGTGTGAGGCCGAAGAACAGCCATGACAGGCTGTGCTTCTGAAGGAACTAGGCTAGGCCTAAGTTTCTGTTTCTCAGAGATGTTCCCACAGAAACCATTGCTTGATGGAGCCTTTCAGAACAATGGTAGGGCCTAAAACCAATAGGTCCAAGAAATGTTCCCACAGAAACTACCGCCCGGTGGGGTCTATCAGAACAATAGTGGGGCCTGAACCAATAGTTCCAAGAGATGTTCTCATGGAAACTGCCGCTTGGTGAGGTCTATCAGAACAATGGTGTAAAGTCCCCAACTCCCCAGGTGTGACGAGCCAATCAGTGAACTCCAAATACCCCTAACTGTTGCCAACTGTATATGTAACCAAAATGTATACAAGTCTGAGTAATCTAGAGCTCGGGGTCCGAGGTCAAGACTCCACTGTGCTGGATGAGACTCGGACCCTAACTTGAGCTAGCTAATGAAGTTCCTTTGCTTTTGCATTATCGATTGGTGGAATTGGTCTCTCACTTCGAACACTCGAACCTGCAACTCAACAAGCGTGGAGGTTCCTCAGAAGACCAGAAATGGAACCACCATAGGACCCAGCTACCACTTCTGGGTATCTTTCCAAAGGAATGGAAATCAGAATACTACAGGGATACATGCATATCCATGTTTATAGCAGCACAACTCACAATAGCAAAATTATGAAACCAGCCTAGGTGTCTGTCAATAGATGAGGGGATTATAAAACTGGTATATATACACAGTGGAATTTTACTCAGCCATAAAGAAGAACAAAATTATGACATTTGTAGGAAAATGGATAGAACTAGAGACTATTATGCTAAGTGAGAATAGCCAGTCTCAGAAAGTGAAGGATTGTATGTTTTCTTTCATATGTGGAAAGTAAAGAGAAATTGGGAAACAAAAGGGACTTCAGATAAAAGAGGAGAGATTCCAGTGGAATGATGGAGGGAGCTTGGGGGAAGGAGCTGGGGCAGGGGAAACTGATGAAGGAAACAGTTCAAATAATGCTATATACATATACAAAATTATCAACACTGAATAACATGCACAGGGAAGGGGAGGGAGCGGGTGGAATCCAGAGGGAAGCTCACCGAGTGCTGTGTGCAGGTGTGTTTCTATCCCTCCGAACCTCATTATGATGTAGAATTACAATGCACCAATAAAAGTACATTAAAAAATCAAAAACATGCAAACAAAATAAAAAACCAAACCTGCAAGATCCCCATATGAATTTCCGGAGTATGCATACATATGTTGGAAGGCAGGAAGGCAGGGGTCCCTCTCAAAGTTTCTACCAGGCTAGTCTCTATAATTGATGAGAGTTCTGCATGCGATTGTAACAGAGGATGCTGGGAGGGAGAAAAAGCAGCATGATGGCAGACAGATGAGCAGAAATAGAGATAACCTCCTAGAAAAATTTTAAACCATATGTATTTGACATTATTCTGGGCTAAATAGAATGCTACCTATTATAGGAAAGAAATGATCTAGGTCATTAATTTTATATTCTTTCTTTTAAAAAACCTTCATGTTTTTCGAATGGTAGTTAATTTTTTTTCTCCTTTCCAGCGTGGAGGTGGAGTAGCCATCTGCCAATGGAAGGTTCCTGGCAGGCAGTGGTCAGAGGCAAGAGTGTGAAAAACGCCCATCCCCGCCTCAGCTGTGGCCTCCAGGGAGGGAGAGAAAAAGCCATTCGCAATGGGGAGAGAGAGTTATAACTTGACTAAATTTTCTGTCACTCATTGTGATAGTGTAAATCTTTAAAAATAAGTCACTTCAGCACTTTCCCCAAAGAAATTGAGTGTATATCTGTAAAGGATAATTAAGAATGTGAAACAAACACAAAAAGATGTTTGAAGAAAATCTTTTTAGAATCTGCCCCATTCTCTTTTTAGTCTCTGGCCCAAATGACAAAGATGAACTTCGTACGGGCATGTATGTAGGCCTATGTATTGACCACCAACTTTTTGGAGAGACTGCCTTAATTGGACACAAATAATACCCTTACAATGAGTAGAGTCAAGTCTATCTTTAGGGAGATTTTAGCCAAAGAAATTCCACTGCATGTTTTTATTTCCTTTGTGGCCTGTCTTGGACACTATTCTAAAGTAAATCAATATAGAGCAGATTGTATTTTCTCTAGAGAAACAGGTTAGAATTGAACTTTGAAGTGAATAAATCGTTGATAGGTTCAATAGTCTATTATAAAAGCATATTATGTATAATATCCAAATACATAAATGTATTTTCTTAATCTTAATAAAACGTATGTAAAAATACCATACATATCGATTGTAGAAAAGAATATAGATCCAAAGTACACATCTCCAAAGTTTTATTTGCTAACTAGAATTAAACATTTTATTAATAACCAAATTTGTTGTCTAGAAACTTAGAAAGTTCCTTTGGGATACCTTTAATCTCTTGAAAAAAAAAAACCCTGCATACCTTTTCCTGCAAAAAATGCTGTTTCCCCCCTGCTTAATATATTCCCCATGGTAAGCACAAGCATTTAATCGTATCCCTATTTTTAGGACTATCCTGATATGACACTCAAATCACATTTGTTAGGAAGTTTGGTGGTGGTGTTTCATCTATTGAAAGCTTTTATTTTAATGATATGTTACAAAACTAAAATATGTTTGTAGTATCTAAATTAAAATATTCAAATAAGCAGAAAGAAGAAAACTAATATCTTATAATTCTATATCTCAGAGATAATCACTGTTTTCTAACATGTATGTATGCTCTTAATTAACCAGATAGCCACAAAAGTGTTTGTCTCACTGAGTAGTCATAATAATCATTTAAAATACTGTAAGTGGGATTTGCTGCATATTATTATTGTTGTTGTTGTTATTATTTTATGCTACTAGGCATTGAACCCAGGAACATCCTACCTCCAAGCCACACCTCCAGCCCTTTTTGTTTTTTGTTTTGAAACAGGGTCTCTCTAAGTTGCTGAGGCTGGCCTCAAACCTGTGGTCCTCCTGTCTCAGCTTTCCAAGTACTGGGAATATAAGCATGTACCACCACACCTGGTTTTTGCTGTATATTATTTAAGTCTCCATATCATGCTTCATTTAACCAACCCCATTTCTGGATATTTCAGTTGCTTCTACTGTTTTTTCCACCATATGTGTAGCACCCACACTTGTGGCTTCCCTGGGAGTTGAAGTCACGTAGGTACAGGGGAAAAGCTTGGGTTTGTTACAGATGGCTCTGCCAACACCAGTGGACTGATGAGGTGCCAGTAGAGACATCTGACCTCCAGATTAGAGGAGAAGAGAAGTCCTCCTCCACTCTGAACAGTCTACCTGTGGTCCATGTTGCCTGACAGGAGATGACCTAAAAATTGATGGTGTGTCAGTCAGCTTTTCATTGCTGTGACCAAAATACCTGACATAAGCAACTTGAAGGAGGAAAGATTTGTTGGTTTCAGAGCATTCAGTCCATGGTCAGCTGGCTCCAAGGCAGAAACATCATGGTGGAAGGTCGTGGTGGAGGAAGGCTGCTTGGCTCATGGTAGCTGGGGAGGAGAGAAGGGGGCTGTGCTGGGAGAAGATAAAACCTTCCAGGGCACACCCCCAATGACCCACTTTCTCCAACTAGCTCCCACCTCCCACTAGTGCATTCAGCTGTCAAATGGATTAATCTACCGATGAGGTCAAACCCCCGTGACCCCACCATTGCCAAAAACCTACTTTTGACCTTTGCTGCATTGGGAACCATTCTTTCAACACAAGACTTTGAGGGGCATTTCAGATCCAAACCCTAACAGGTGGCAGGGAGGGTTAGGCAGTCAACCAAGATGCTCTTGGTTGACTTGTCCTCTGTGATCGCTGGCCCACGAGCATCTATGGCAGAGCAACTCTTGGTGAAGAGTGAAGGGGTGGGCATGTTGAACAGCTTTGTGGATATCATTCAACCTCCTTCCCAGACACCTCAATGCCTGTGTAATGTTTTGTGAATGAAGTAGGAGTCAGAGATGGAGTCTATGCATATGTCCAACAACAAAATCTCCCCTCAGAGAAGCTGACCTTGTCACTGACCCACTGAGTGCCCAATGTGATAAGCAATGTGCAGTGTTGAAAGTTACATATGATACCATACGCCAAGCAAGGGGTAGCAGGATTAGCCACCTGCTTGGACCACTTCTGACCCAGCTGCATCAACTGTGGAGTACTGAACTGTCAGGACCTGTAGTATTTGTTGGAAACAACAGCAGGGTTCGGTGAGTGAGGACGCGTGACTCTCTGGAAAGTGTTATCTGTTGTCCTGATTGTTTTTGCTCCATAGGGCCATTCACAAGGCACCGGGACACTGAAGGATCCACAGTGCATTCCAATATCATTCTTTGGTGCTAAGTGAACTGGTGATAATGCCCGACTGGTAGAACTAAGGAAGGGCACTCACCATCATCTCCTGTGGGTCTCCAGTCATTCCTGTCCAGGCCCATCTGTGGAGGACAAGTACATCTTGCTCTGGAGCATGGGTTATGTTGTAGAGATGCCTTAGGCTCTGTCTGTGCTTTTCCTAAAAGGACAGGCTTGGAGGCAGAGAACCAGTTGGTTCTATCTTTTCTATAAGAACTATCTCTTCTATGGTTTCTGTAAGAAATGATCTCTTCTTTTTTCTTGTTTTGAATTTGGGATTGAACCCAGGGGTATTCTACCTCTGAGCCACACCCCCAGCCCTATTTTATTTCTTATCTTTGAAACAGTGTCTTACTAGGTTGCTGAGAGTCTTGCTAAATTGCTGAGACTGGTCTCAAACCTGCGATCCTTCTGTCTCAGCCTCTCAAGTACTGGATTATAGGCATGCGCCACCATGCGTGGCTAGGAGACTTTTCTTTTTTTCCAATAAATCCTGCACACTGTGGCTCCCGTGCATGACAATGACTTGTTAATCCAGGGGGTTAGTTATGGATTCTGTGTCTTGAAAATTTTTTTAAATTGTGGTGAAATATGAATCATAAAATTTGCCATTTTAACCATTTTAAAGTCTACAGTTCGGTAGCACCAAGCCTGTGACTTTTTTGCCCCTAAACTTGAGCCCCATTTAAGCTTCATTCTTCCCACTGTTATGGCCTTTGTCCTCCACGTGAAGATGCCCTAAATTGTGAAACAAATCACCACTCTTAAAAAGAACATTCCTGCCGGGTGTGGTGGTGCACGCTTGTAATCCCAGTACTTTGGGAGGCGGAGACTGGAGGATCCGGGTTCGCGGCCAGCCTCAGCTCTCTCTCTCTCTCTCTCTCTCTCTCTCTCTCTCTCTCT